>CAKNXH010062056.1:38976-56027 GCA_932178445.1 Andricus quercusramuli | reverse complement strand
TGTGTGTGTGTGTGTGTGTGTGTGTGTGTGTGTGTGTGTGTGTGTGTACGTGTGTGTGTGTGTGTGTGTGTGTGTCGTCTACTATCCAAATTTCCGACGTAGTTTCCTACGTCGTTTCTGACGTAGTTTCCGACGTCATTCCACACGTAGTATACGACGTCGATTCATACGTAGTTTACGACGTCGTTTTCTACGTAGGTTACGACGTCGTTTCCGACGTCGGAAGTTTCAATACGGTCGAGAGTTCAAGGCACTAACGCATGGACTATTCATCAGGCGGATGTCGCAGGTGTCTCTTGTTTTATTTCCAAGAGCCTCCACGGACTTTCTCGGTGAGTCTTCTTGCGATTTGCCTTTAGACCACGCCTTCTGTCTGTTGACACGTTCGCACCACTAAATGTTCGCAGAAGGCGTGGCCTAAAGGCAAGTCGCAAGGAGACTCACCGAGAAAGTCCGTGGAGGCTCTTGGAAATTTCGTTCGCACTTTTAAAATTAATGCGTCTCAAATGTTCACGCACTAATGCCTACATTTTTCTCTCCGTGCAATCGTATGTTGATATTGACTTCCGTGCGATTCCCGAATGCAAATTAAGAAATCATTGACAGCGCAAGAGGCGGCCACTGCTGAACTAAAGGTTATGTTTTTATTGTTCTTTAAAATCTACTCATTTCTGAATCTTTCCGATTTCTTTCCGAATAAATGTAGCTGTGTCCCAATAGCTTATTCCAATATTTTCCGAATTTGCACGTGCGTTCGACTGTCACGCCTCACATTGCAACTCAATAACAATCCGATTAGGCAGATGAAAATGCAATTGTTTTAACATGAAAGAGCGATTTAAAAACTTTCAGTATTATAAAAAACCTGAGAGTCGATTTTTTAACCCTAAGATATAATTTAAAAAAAGGTTAAAGAACCACCGCTGGGTTCCACTGGGAGCAACTGCCATCCAAAAATGACACCGGCTTCCAGCAGAACTGTGTGTCAATGTCCTGCGCAAAAACAAAGAAGTAGGTAAAGAATGCAGAGAGATCGTGCAGTAATTAATTAATTCATTAAGTAAAAAGGAACAGTTGATAAAATAAACTTTTGAGGACGAGAAAATGCAAGTGATCAGAAAATATATATATACATCTTAATTTTCGTCACTGAAGAATACTGACTATGTCTATTATATGTTTTCGGGGTCGCTGAATCCAAATTCGGGGTCCATTTAGCCCCACCACGTTAGGATTTCCCATAACTTTAAAAAATAGGACCAAAATTCTAATAAATCCTTTATCCATTGACCACTCAATCCCAATAAACCCATAATCCCTTAACACCTTAAACCCTTGAACCCATAACCCCATAACCTCAAAATGTCATAACCTTAAAACCCCCAAACGTGATAAAAATGAGACATACACTTAGAGAAATGTCCTCTTGTGACAAAAGGATGTTTCTTGACGTTAATGAAATTTCCTCTCAAAAGTAAGGTTGAGAGGATTTTCATTTGTCTCAACAGGAATTCTTTCGCAGTAAAAATTTTCCTTATGCGACTCACTTCACCTAATCTCGTAGCCAAATTATTTTGTTTGTGTAAAAAATATATTCAAGTCGTTCAAAAAAAAGCAGGCAAGAGGACGATGCTTTTGTTTCGAGATAACTTTTTCTCAAATCTGTCAAATCTTCGGACCGCAGTTTGTAGAGGTGGGTTCTTTGGCTTCAATGGAGTATAAAGCTACAAGAAGTGATACATCTACGAGATTTTGTAATCCACATGTACACGATGATCCTAGTAAATCAAACACATTTTGTTATGTTTGCGGTACTTATGAACCATCTAAATCACGGGAAAATATCAGTGACGCTGTTATTAAGGCATATAAATATTGTTTCAGATTGGAAATGTCGAATCTGGACGCAAATTGGGTTCCACATGCTATTCGTGGAACCTGTTATAAAATGTTGACTAACTGTCACAATACTAAAAACTTCTCACAGTTGAAATACACTGCTCCTGCTTTATGGGGTATGCCTGAATCTAAAGAAGACTGTTTCTTTTGTATGACGGATACACGGGGTTACAGTGCTAAAAATCGTTTAAAAATCAATTATTTTCAGTCCAGCAAAGTTACAACCGCAGTCTTGATTCCAACTAATATTGTTCGCCCCAGGAAAAGAGTAACAGGCTGCAATGTTGAGAGAGATACCAAAGGAATGGAAGATATAGATATAGCGGATATGGACAAAAATGACGGAGTCCTCACTGAGAGTGATATTGAGATTGAATCTGACGGATCGAGTGCGAGCTAGGAGGGTCGAAGATCAAAAAATTCGATGGCACAACTTTTAAGTCAAGAAGAATTAAGTGACTTGGGGATAACCGTGGCTAGGAATAGGGAGAAAGACACACCCTTCTTTACTCACGACTAAGGCATTCATTAAGTGTATTGCAACGATATAACCAGGCTCATGAACACTATAAAAGATGGTGTCTACAAGGCAGAAGAGTGGCGTCTATTTGTAGATTCCTCTATCAGAAGTCTTAAGGCGATACTTCTGCATAACACTAATGTTTTAGCCCCTATCCCAATTGCAATCTCAACAGTTCTCAAGGGACGTATGACAATGTAAAGATCGTTTTTGAGAAAATAAACTATTCTGAACACCAGTGGCAAATATGTGGGAATCTCAAAATTATAGGTATTATTCTGGGAATGCAGAGTGGGAACATTAAATTTCCCTGTTTTCTTTGTCTTTTTGATAGTAGGGATCGTACAAATCACTATTCTAAGAAGAAATGGCCTAAACGAGTATCATTACAACCTGGGTCTTCAAACGTTATTAGAACACCACTTGTAGATGAAACGAAGATATTAATACCTCCTCTTCATCTAAAACTTGGCTTGATGAAACAGTTCGTGACAGCTTTGGATAAAGAAGGTCAGTGTTTTGAATACATAGCGAGTAAAATGCCGAAACTAAATGAAGCCAAGTTAGAAGCAGGAGTTTTTGATGGTCCATAGATCCGAGTCTTCTTCAATGACGCAAATTTCACAGCCCACATGACAAAGAAAGAGAAAGCTGCGTGGATCAGCTTTCGCGAGGTAGCTCAAAATTTTTTGGGCAATAAGAAGAGCCCAAAATATGAAGAATTAGTAAGAACTATGGTGAAAAACTATCACACTTTGGGCAGTAATATGAGTCTAAAGTTACATTTCTTAGACTCACATATTGATTACTTCCCAAGAAAACTCGGCGATTACAGCGAAGAACAGGGAGAAAGGTGTCATCAAGACATGAAAGACATGGAGAAACGTTATCAGAGAATATGGGGTGAGACTATGATGGCAGACTATTGCTGGAATTTGAAAAGAGATACAGACAGAAATCATAAACGGCATTCACTCCGTAGATCTTTTGAAACTAAACAAGTTCGTTACCATAAAAGGTCTAAGGAAGATAAATAAAGGAGGTATCTTCATTGAGTTTCATTTCTTATAATGTAGTCATTCTTTTACATATAGTGAATTGATCTTCTCGTTATTTTATTTTTTCTATTCGTGTGAGGCAAGGGGACCTCACTTTAATAAAGCACCCCGAAGAGTGTTAGGCAAGGGGAACACACGTTAATAAAGCATCCCGAAGGGAACAGAAGCATATTACGTTTTCGTCGTTGTTCCTGGGTTCGGCAAATCGTAGGTTCTCCCAACGAAAGTTTCATTTTCATCGGGTTATGGGCTTTCGGAGTTTTATGAGGTTATTGAAGAATGTGGGTTTAAGGCTCAAGAAGCATGCAAGGCTCGAACATACTGTGTTCCAGGGCTTCAACGCGCATGTGTCTCTTTTTTTACCACGTTTGGGGGTTTTAAGGTTATGACATTTTGAGGTTATGGGGTTAAGGGGTTATGGGTTAAAGGGTTTAAGGTGTTAAGGGTTTATTGGGATTGAGTGGTCAATGGATAAAGGATTTATTGGGGTTTTCGGCCTATTTTTTGAGGTTATGGAAAATCCTGACGTGGTGGGGCTAAATGGACCCCGAATTTGGATTCAGCGACCCCGAAAACATATGATAGACATAGTCAGACTCCAGGGGTAATTTTCTCGATTTTTTTTTGTGGAGCTGTGTAATAAAAAGATTATAGATATATTATCATACTATTATACTACCAATAGAATTGAGGATGATCACGAAAGTGAAGACCAGATTATAAACGATCCTCATTTTTTCCCAGTACAGGTAACACTGATTCATGTATTAATGATGAGTTTTCGTTAACAGTGCAACAAGGGACTATTCTGGTGCGGCATTGTAGATTATATAATATATCATATTGTCCTTATCTCACAGACCGTTAGATTCAAGGCAAGAAATTTAATTACTAACCAGGTGATGAGGCACAGGAGAATTTTATGCACATAGAAAACAGACTGATATAATTCACTTATTGCTGCATATATAATTTTACACATTTGATATTATTTTATTTATTTTAAGATCTTTCGAAATAATAATATTTTTCATAATTTGTTGGTATCGCCCAACGAAAAAGAAAAACAATGAAGGTCGAGTAGGAGTTATTAGACAAATTTATGAAATTTCATGTCGCACGATCTACACGGAGAAAAATGAAAGTGAAAAATTGGGTCTTTAGTACTGGTAGTCGAGGTATTCATTACTGAACTGGCGTTGTAAAAAAAATTCGAGATCGAAAATTGGCTATTAATTCAAGTGCAATCGCGGTATTAACTCCTTTAGGCAACTAAGGGGATTACCGCTTTTTGACGGTCTGACTCTTTTAGCGCACCATACGGAGTCCAGTCCATAATAGGAATACTTCCTATACTCGCAACAGTTAAGAATGATCGGCTAAAAAGCATTCACAAGGACACAGAGCGGCGGCTGTTGACGGGTTGATATAGTTACTTTTCATTTTATAAACTTACATTTATTTATATATTATACATACATATATTCAATAAGTTTTAAACACTGAATTATGATATATGCTGAAACAGAAAAAGTCGAGTTAGATGAAAAACGTAGTTGCCGAGAATGGAACCCGGGTTTTCAAGACAGCAATTAGCTTCTCTCTGCAATCTGGTATTCTGGATGCTAAAGTAAGAGGCACTAAAACGTCCTTATGGTATCATGCAAGAAAGCTTCGGTTCGGTACTGCCCGAACGTTATTGAGTGCGGGGCATCCAGGAATGGTTACTGGACTGTTTACGACTCAGTCGAGTTCCAATAGAACACTATAAACGATACTTCGATTGAGACTTCGTCCTTCCGACAACTGAGACATGATATATAGATTTCCACAATTGATTCTAGAAACTATAATAATTTATGCTTTCTATTCTTTTTTGAGAAAACGCACTTTTTAGGAGAGACTACTTTTTCATTTGTGCAAAGGTTGAAGCACTTGAATTGCAGGTGGGAACGAAAGAAGTGTATACAATAACTTTAAAGTATTAAAAGATGAGGTTCTATGCAGAAGAGATACACATTTTTAATCATTAGTGTGTAGTTTCAAAATCCTTCCCGTGTCTTGTGCAGCTAATCCTGAAATTTGTTAATCATTAAACAATCTGTGTACTGAATATGAAACTCTTCAATCTCATTTTTCTCCGTGTTGGACAATATAGTAGGGGGAAGTGGGGTATGGTGTCAGAGCGGGGCATGGCGACTCTTGCAAATAATGCTCATGTTTGTTCATTTTCATATTAATTTTTGTACGTAAAATAGCTTTCTTTGGTACTCAAGAAAGCTATTTTATGTAACAAAAAACCTAATATGAAACTCAAGAAACACGAGCATCATTAGCAAGAGTCACCGTGCCCTACACTGACGCCATACCCCACTCTCCCCCAATATTCTCTAAGAATTGAAAGAACATGAATAGCTATGCGAAGGATGCGTATTCTCGACTAACAGAGGCTTTTTTGGTTTTAAAACCTGAGAAATGTGAATTTATAAAAAAAGAAGTGTCATATTTAGAGACTATAATTGGAAAATATAGTATTCGCCAGAATCTGAAGAACAACAACTCAACTATTCAAGCAACTAAAAAAACATGCTTAAGGCAATTAAAAAAACTGGCGGAAGACCTGAAGTTTCAAAAACAAAAACGACTAAACCTAAAATTCCAATCCCTACTAATATGAGAGAAAGTACAATCAGACAATGTCTCCACAGTCGTGTAAATCCAAATTACAAAGAAACCTACAAACTACAAAGAAAAATCAGGATCAGAATCTGAATCTTCAGCCCTTGAAAAAAATGTTAGATATGAGTATTTCAATTTGAAAAAGAAGCAACAGCGTTTTGCCAGCTTTAGAAATTTCTGTATGTAGTAGATTATATGAAAGTCCTCATGGAAGTGCACCACATGATGATCCACCCTATGGTAAAACGAATAGAAAATCTGAGTTTGGCCCGAGGATTTGACGATTTCCGGGATATTGGAGTCAAGGTTAGTCTAGCACCAGAAAGCGGCGACACGAAACTACCCAGATAGCAAAATGCCCGCCGATTGCAAGCGATCTGCCGGCCCGCGGTCCGATCGATCGGACCGACTTGCCGGCAGATATGCACCTTAATGTGCACACCATTGATGTCTATATGCCCGCCCGACAGGCGGGAACGACGCTGTCCGGCGAACTGCATGCCCGACGGTCCGGTAAAATGCAGGCTGAGTGTGCGAGCAGATTAAAATTAAAAAAAACTTTTCTTATGTGAATAAAATAAAAATTTCCAAATATCACGAAAGGTAATGACGAGATTCTGCGTATAATAAGTCCAAGTTGAAAGAAAAATGTCAATATTATAAAAATATCTTTTTATAATATTGACATTTTTCTTTCAGCTTGAACTTTATATTATTATACGCAGAATTTCATTACCTTTCGTGCTATTTGCTAATTTTGTTGATTTGAAGGACACCGACAGCAAAAAATTGCTAACAAAATTTTTGTTTCACACACAGCCAAAACAATACCAAAAACCGCAAACGATGAAAGGTATAACTCCGTTATACAAGTGGATTACTCCATTTTCCAAGTGGATTACTCCATTTACAAGTGGATTACTTATTCTTCTATTTTATCTGGAACGAAAAACAATTATTGTTTGCAAATCGCACACATCCGAGCGAAAATTCACGGGTGTGAACGCCACACGAGATGAAACACGACAAGAACAGCTGATCCAAAACGCGCATGCGCGTTTTTGATCCCAAACTACTCGCACTATCAGCCTGCAGCGGTCGTGTAAATCGCAGGCCCGTCGTTCCTCGCCGATTGCAAGCCCGACGGGCATCTAATGTGCCGGACCGTTGCCTGCCGTTGTCCGCCTTTCGGTCGCATTTCGACTGCCGTCCTGTCGCGTGCATTTAGCAGGCACGCTGGTCTCCAGCCCGTCGGGTCGATCGCGTGCCGGCACGTATTGTTATCTGGGTAGATAAGGAGCAACTCAAATTTAATCATTACGACGGTTTTTTAAAAGCGTGACAGAACATTCCTTTTCATTTGATTTATTTCCTCTTCTTTTTACTCACTTGAGATTTCCAAGGAAGACATTTGGTGGCTTCTTCAGTAGATCTACTCATTCTGGTCAACCGAAAATACCAAAGTTCGTGAATTCAGCAATTCAAATGGTGCCAACTTGGTTGAGTGACTTCTTGGCCTTTGTTATTTCCGATGTTGATTGGGAAAACTAACTTTTGTTTATTTTGGAAAGCCCAAAAAAAGAACAAAAAAGTTTTGAAGTTATCACATTTAGAATGAGAGAATAATTTACATCAAGGGTCTGCTTGGTTTTTTTTTATTTATTTATCAATTTTGCTGTAGTGACTGCCATAGCCTCTACCCAAAATTCAGTGTTTTGAGACAAATAGAAGAGCCTAAAAATGGTTATCAATGCCCAAAAATAGTTAAAAATTATGGCATAAAGAAAATGTTCAAATTCGATTGTGGATGCGTTAGCGGATTAAACCACTTCTTCAACAGCTTTCAGTTTCAATTGTTCATTCATAAAGTGTTGAATATTGTTCAATGGTAATAGTCATATTCTTTAAATCTTCAAGCAAAAATCGATGATTTTTGAAAAACTTAAAAATTATGATTTGATGCATTAGTTATTGTTTATAGTTTTACACGTCTCAATTTAAAATTGTCAGTGTATTAAAACAGGATAAATTAAACAGTATAAGTTAAACTAATAGAGTTAACTATAATTATTTACAAATTGAAGACTGGAAAATGGAACAATTTTTAAGTGAAGAATTTGTTGAGTTGAGTTTGCCTTCCAATATTGGAACATATGTTCCTAAAAATATGTTTATAGTCATAAGGATTTTCTATTTGACATCATGTCATATATATGTCATTGATAAAACAATGTCATATAATAAACTGTACCAACACATGCTGACTATTTCGATAAAGATACCAGCAAAACAGATTTTTTTTCCGAATTCGAAATTTGAAAAATATAAGAAGATGATTTACCACATTTTGACATAATTTTCTGTCATTTTTATATTCATTTTCGGAAAATAACTATATGTAAATGAAAATTAATATATTTTTCAAAATATGAAAAAAAATTATTCCGATTCACAATGAATACAGGTGTAAAAGCCGGTCCTCATCGTCCTCATGTAGGCATAACAACAACATGGCGGAGATTGACAACTCACAACTCCCCGCGGCCCACAACACCACACTCTCTCCTACTAGACGGCAAAGAATTTTTGTCATGAAAACATGATGAAAATGATTTATTTGTTTACAGAATTTCTTTATAATACAGTAAACTTCCTTTTATTTTAAGGTCCTTGACACGTACCCGACCAATTATTTTAAGGTTGGAGGGGTCCCCACCTCTACCGCGATTCGGCAGTTTATTTTTATCAACGACGTTCATTGGCTGCCCCGGCCTGTATCGCTGTGCTTGCGCTAAGAAACTTTTTCAACTGCGCATGTGCCGAAAACCGCGGTCGATTTAAAATCAATAAGTACTATCAATATTAATTCAGACGAATACATCAAAAAATCCCTAGAACTGCTGGCCCATGCAGTTTCTCAGCCCAAGGGGCGAGCGATGGTTGCAACTCTCGCCTTTGAAGGACCGCGTACGCGAATACCCACTTCAGTATATTATTGCGCAATATTATGTATTCCAATTGAAAACGGTTTAGACGGTCCTGATTTACACAGTTGAAAAAGTCGTGGTCGGTTAGCATGTGAGTGTTTTTCAAGTGCCTTTCAAGTGTTTTTGTTGACGTACGACAATTTGCCAACTAAAACTCAATATAATAGATCAAAAAACGACTCAAATATTTCGCGGAATAGTGAGTTTTCAGCATGGCTTCGCGGCAATGCTAGGCTAGACGTGGAAAGGACAGTCGTCAGGAAGGTTAGCCTAAAACACGTGTTTTTGGACTGCATATGAGGTTTTATTCTAAACACGAAGGTACGTTATAAAGGTCTCGATAGTAATATTTTTCAAGTGTTTCGCGAAATACAATCAACTATCCGAAATTTGAGGTGTGAGTACCCGGATCGGATCAAATTGATCTGATTTACTTTTACGTTTAGCATGTTTTTTCGAAAACGTCGTGAAACGTATTCCCATGACGTCGTGAAAAAATACTCAATTCAAGGCTTCCCGCTCTTCCAGCAACTTTTTTTCATTGGTTAGCTACAGACGCGGAGGAGAGTGTACAGGGACCGTGGTGGGAGGTGACGAAACTGCGCAACTTAAAATAAGTGCGTGTAAGGGGGTTAAAATAAGTGAACTCTAAAATAAGCGATCTTTAAAATAAACGGAAGTTTACTGTACTAAAATTGTACAATTCTCAAATTGTGTGCCTTCATTGTATGTTCAGGTTGTAATTAAAATTGATAAGAAATTTCTCTAAGGGTTAGGGGCTGAGAAAAAAAACATTTTCCTCAATGATGCACTTTTTTGTAAATTTGTTTTTACAAAATGGGCTAAAATGTTAAAGAATTAATTATATCGATTTGTATGTTTGGTAGGAATTTACTGCTCTTCAATTAAAAAAAAATAATTTTAATCAGTGGCAAACGACAAATACGAAAGAAATTATATTTTGTGTAGAAAAAATTCTCCTGGCCCAAAAATAGTTTATCCGGCATAAAGCTGATAGGATACCTTTCTTTTAATAAAAGAAGCTTTTCAAAAATATTTGGAAGTATACCAAAAGTGGGATTTTCCAAAAAATATTTTCATGTTTTCAAAACTTTAAGAAAAAAGTAAAAAATATTTACTGGAAAGCCCCACCTTTTTGGTTGAAAAGTTTTGTTCAAAAGTTAAAAAAATTGTCGGGTTGAAAATTCAACTGTTTTCAAGAGAACTCACCTTTTTCGTTTGAAAATTCAACCATTTGGTTGACATTTTTTTTTCTCTCTTCACTGAAAAATATTTTCTGGTTGACAACTCTTTTTTTGAAAATTCGACTTTTTGGTTTGATAATTTCATCTTTTTTGGTAGAAATGTTATCTTTTTTGGTTAAAAATACAACTGTTCGGTTAAAAATTAATCTGTTTTGGGTAAGGGTTCAACTATTTTGTTAAAAATTCTTCTTTTTGGATTGAATTCAACTGTATTTGATTTAATAAAATATTTTTCGTTGGAAACATCAACATCTATTATATTTTTTGTTGCGATTCATCTTTTTAATCAAATTCGACTGATTTTGATTTTAAATATTTTCTTCTTAGGAATATCAACTATTATATTTTTTGTTAAAAATTAATTTTTTTTTTATTGAAAATTCAACTACTTGGTTGAAAGTTGATACTGAAAATACTGGATTTCTTGAAAATGAACTGAAAATTCACTCTTGCCTGTTTCGAGATCTCAGATTAAATTTAATTTAATTAATTAATTTAATTTAATTAATTTTCATTAAAAAGAAGAGAATTTTCGAACAAAAAAACAACTTTTTTATCAAAAATTCTAATTTTTTGACTGAATACATGCATTTTAAACTAAATAATCGAATTTTTAACCAAAAAGATGAATTTTCACACACAAAAAAATTTTGAACAAAATACGTGAACATAAATTTTCCACGAAATGGTAACAAAAAAAACATTTTCAACAAAAAAAAAACGAATTTTGAAGAAAATAGTTCAGTTTTCAACCAAAAAGGTGAATTTTCACAATAACAACAAAAAACGAATTTTGAAAAGAATATGTGAAAAATAAATTTTTCGCGAAATAGTATGAAAAAATCATTTTCAGCCAAAAATTTCGAATTTTCACAACAAGAAAAAATGAATTTGGAACAAAATACATGAACATACATTTTTCACGAAATAGTAAAACAAATCATTTTCAGCCAAAAAAAAACTAATTTTAAAGAAAATAGTTAAATTTTCAACCAAAAAGTTGAATTTTCACAACAACAAAAAACGAATTTTGAACAAAATGCGTGAACACAAATTTTTCACGAAATAGTAGAAAAAATCATTTTCATCAAAAAATATCGAATTTCCAAGAAAACAGTTTTATTTCAAACCAAAAAGGTGAATTTTCACAAACAAAATATTTTGAACAAAATACATAAACATAAATATTTCACGAAAAGCTAACAAAAAAAATAATTTTCAAAATAAAAACGAATTTTGAAGAAAATAGTTCAATTTTCAACCAAAAAGTTGAATTTTCACAACAACAAAAAACGAATTTTGAACAAAATGCGTGAAAATAAATTTTTCACGAAATGGTAAGAAAAAATCATTTTCAGCAAAAATATCGAATTTTCAAGAAAATAGTTCAATTTGTAACAAAAAAATAGTTTTCAACGAAGTAATTGAACTTTCAATCCGGCAATTTAAATGCAAAAAAAATGTAAATTTGAATCAAAAAACAGTTGAATTCAACCAAAAGAGATCAATATTTTCAACCAAACAATTTCATTTTTTTGCAATACAAGATTCAATTTCTATCAGAAGAGATGAAATTTCAAAACAAGAATATGAATTTTCAACGAAATAGTAAGAAATATAATTATTTAAAATAAATGTGTTTTTTCAAAGAAAAATATTTATTAAGTTATTTATTATATACATACGTTTAGAATTCGTGAATTTTGACACATATATAAACAATGTTCAGGTAATTTAAACATTTTAAATATTTTCTAAACTACGAAAATTGGTTAAATTATAAAAAGTGAGAAACAAATAAGTACCTCCGAAGACTTCGAATTAAAATATGATTTAAAAAAGCATGACCTGAAGAAAACACCATGATTTATATATTTTTAGAGAAAAAATTATTTAAACAATTCTCAATTGTTTAAACAATGGAAACTCGTATAAACAACTAAGGGGGACATTTATACATAAAAATATACATAAGAATATTCAAATTTGTTGAAAAATTTCTAAAGAAATACGTTTTTTTATATTTTTCCTCAGTGATTTATGTATTTAAATCTATATAAAGATTGTGAACGCAGTTTGAAAATTGTTTAAACAAATAAATACGTTCTTCACTCTTCATTACAAGACTATAACATACAGTTTAGCGATTTTTTTCAATAAAGTTGACAATTTTACACAATTTCGTTCTGACATTAACCTTTTTTTTGCACGTTTCCTATTTCTATAACATTCTTCAATTAATATGTACAGTAGGGTGGTCTAAATGAAAAATCACTTTTTTATAGATGGCACTCTGTTCCAAATCTGCGAAGAAATCGCATATTTTTCAGGGTTTTTGAAATAACTTTAGGGCTTACAAAGAATTTCAGGTTTATTGGAAATTACCCTTTCTACAGCTGCCATAAAAAAGTGAATACACGAAATACAATAAACTATTCTAATTTCTCATCACTAATAATCACTTTTCATTACAGATAGAATGAATCGTCATAAATGGAAAGATGCGCACGAAACTCAAAGCAAAATGTTTTTCAAACATCAAATAAAAATGCTAGAGTATGAAAAAAGTCAAATTATAATAATCGAATTATACGATACTTAAAAATTATTATCAACGAGAAGTATAGACTCTTAGACAGAATAAATGTAGCAGTTTCAAACAAAAAATTACAAATAGGGAATGAACGTTTCATCATCAACGTTGTTAACCTCGTCGCTAACATCTTCAACAGCAATTCCATTCTGGACAGTGACTTTTTCTTCTGGAATGAAGACGGCTTCTCCAGACCCATTCAAGGTATCATCATTGCCTTCATGCGTTTCGCTCTTTACATTCACCATCATCATATCAAAACTTTCTGGGTTTCTCTCGTAATCCATTGAAGATCTCTGTGCGTTTTGAGAGCCTCTTTGGTAGTGCGATTGGTAATTTTCTTGAGACCTTTGGTAGAGATCAATTCTTTGGAAATCATCTGATGATCTCGTGTAATCGTCGGACGCCCTTTGTGTCTCTTCTGAAAGAAAAAAACAACAAGAAACTTACTCTCAAGTATGCACAGCAAACTGAACAATTTAGGTACTACATGTACCAATTATCAAATTTCTCACCAGGGTCCTTCTTCCTTCGATTCAAGTCTGCGATTTTGTGCCCAATATACGAGCCCACTTTTCTCAGTTCAATGTCCATCGTACATTCGTCCACCTTTTTAATATCCTGTAGCCAGTATCGAAAGACATCTGGAAAAATATTAATTTTGATATACATCTTCAATATATATGAAGGGAGAGCTGAGAATTCCGAATCTTGAGAACAATTACTTGTGATTCTCACAAATAACTGTTTCACCGATCTGAACTTCCAACTCTCACCTCGACGAGCATTGCTTCTTCCCAGTCATATTACTCTGAGGCCATCATCTGATTTTCCTGCTTCAGGCTTGCCTTTCAGTAGAATAGATTCCAACATTCAGACTTTTCTCCTAAGATGCTGATAAACTGATCATTTATCAGTATCTCAGAGAAAAAGTTTTATAATTACAATAAGTAAAGCAAGTTTTGGATATGGCAAGTTAGATGGAAATTAGCAACGTTAGAATTAATTAAAAACCAAAAATTTATATGCATAGGACTTATGATTTCCCTGATTGGCTCGCGCGCCCCAAGCCACAGGTGCCGCGCGCCAATCCCGACCGAGCGATTTCTCTGATTGGTTCGCGCACCCCGCGCCACGGGTACTGCGCACCAATCACGCGCAAGGAATTTGGGCGCTACATTACGAATTCAAAAATTAAGTATTTATAATTAAATTAACATTAATAAACAATATTTATGTCAATAATATTAATTATATTATATATAGTATATAGATTATATGCATAAGTCTACATATAACCTATATATATATATATATATAATACATGTATAACGACGATATTATAATACAATCAATAAAATAATTAAATTTTCAAAAAAATAGTTGAATTTTTACAAATAAATTGTTGAATTTTCGACTCACAAAAATGAATTGTCAACCAAAAATTAAAAGGTAAATTTTCAGTTAGAAAATTAATTTCCAAAGAGATGATTTTTTTAATAAAATGATGGAATATTCAACTGGATTGCTTAAATTTTCAGTTAAACAAATTAATTTAAAAAAAAGAATTTTCAAAAAATATGTAGGTAAATTTTCAATTAAAAAAATTTATTTTTCAACCCAAAAAAATGAGTTTTTAAGAAAGTAGTTAAACTTTCAATCTACTAGGTACTAGGTAAATATCCAACTATAGCGATGCATCTTCAGCTGGAATAGATGAATTGTAAACCAAAAAGATATTGTTGAATTTTTATTTAAAAAAATGTATTTTTCAATAAATTTTGTTTTTTATCGAAATAGTTAAATTTTCAGTTAGAAAAAGTTATTTTTAAACATACAAAGAAAATTTTTAATGAAATAGGTCAATTTTCAATGGAGAAATCAATTTTCATTAGTAACGATGAAATTTAATTTTCAAACAAGTAGTTGAATTTTCAACCAAATACTTGAATATTCAAACAAAAAGTATAAATTTTTAACCAACTAGGTACATTTTTGGATTAAAAACTAAAATTAACCAAAAATGGAACAGCTAAATATATAGTTTGTAAAATTAATTTTACAACAACAAAAATAATTCGCATCAAAATTGTCGAGTATTCAACTAATAAGCTTGAATTATTAGTTGAAAGAAATTAATTAGTAACCAAAAAAAAAAAAGAATTTTCAACAAAGTACTTGAATTTTCAGTTTGAAAAATGAAATTTTCAACAAAATAGGTAAATTTTTTATCCAGAAGATGATTTTTCATTTGAAATGATGAATCGTAAAAAAATTCATTTTTTAAAAAGGAGTTTGATTTAAAATTAAATAAGAGAATTTTCTACCAAAAAAAAAAAACAAATTTTTAACAAAATACATGATTTTTTAACTAAATACTTGAATTTACAAATTAACCCAAAAAATATTAATTTTCAATCAAAAAGTTAATTATCAACCAAAATAATAAAATATGTAACTCAAAAAGAAAAAATTTCAACAAAACAGTTGAATTTTTCCACCAAAAACACGAATTTTTCTTAAAATAGTTGAATTCCCACTGAAAAGTATTAATTAAAAAAAAGAAAGATAAATTTTCAATCATTAATGGAATACTTCAACTTACAATTAAAAAATTATTTTCCAAACCGAAAGAAAATGAATTTTCAACAAAATAGTTGAATCTTCAACCCATAAAATGAATTTTCAGCAGTAGTAGTTAATCTTTCAACCAACGAGATGAATTTTCAAAAAAAGGTGAATCTTCAACAGAAATATTTAAATTTTCAATTAAAAAAAATTAATTTTCCACAGCAAAACAAAAAGAGGGTTTCAAACAATAGAAATAAAAATACAAGGCAAATAAATCACTTAATTATTTAATCTTGTAAAATTTTTAGCGTAAAATATTTTATAAACGGAATATAAAAGTTTCAAATTGAAATTTTAAAAAATCACATTTATCATCCTTGACTGTTATTTAAAGTGCCTCTTGTAGAAATTCTCTGTCTTTTGCAAGATTTTGTTTAAAATCCCTGACTTTCCCCGGCCAATAAATTTTGACAGCAAAAAATTATTATACTTGAAAATTGTTTATGAAATTAATGAAATAATGAAAATATTTTCGATTGTAGCTTTGCGATTTTGACCGCGATAAAATAAACAATCTATTGTTGAAAAGTTAGTTTTTTTTTTCGTGCAGTAGAGAAAAATTATAAAAAAAACTATTTTTTCTTCAAGGAAATAAAAATTCCAGGATCATGAGTAAAATTCAAGGACTTTTTCAGGATTTTCTAGTTAAGAAATAATTCAAGGACTTTTCCAGGTTTTCAAGGATTTCCAGGACACTAGCCAGTAGACACCCCGAATATATGCATTTTAATTTTCTCGCATGAAGTATCTATTATGAGATAAAGTTCAAAATCGTTACGATGAAAATTTAATGTTGAATAAAACACATAAAGATGCAAAAGAACTTCCATTGAAAATGAAAATGTGATTATATACATTTTAATTTTCTCGCACGAGGCCTTTATCATAACAGAAAGTTCAAAGTCGTTACTGATGATTGCGGGGATTAATGATTTTGAATTTATTAGAAAATCCCTCTCATAAGATATGTACAAATTGGATTCTTCTTCAATAAAAAATAAAAAATGTCTTCACACAACGAGGTGTTTATCGTAAGATGAATTTCAAAGTCGTACCATTGCGGCTTTACATTTTCGAAGTAAAAGTAAAAATTTCCATATGAATTGCAAATGTAATTATATAATATAAACATTTTAATTTTCTCCCACAACGAGGTTTTTATCATGTGATAAAGTTCAAAGTCGTTTCGCTGAAAATTTATGCTTCAAATGAAAGACACAGAGATGCAACACTGCACAACAAGGCCTTTATCGAAAGATAAAGTTCAAAGTCGTTACGAGTTCCACTGCTGCTCTAAATTTTTAAAGTCAAAGTAAAAATGACTTTTTGAATTTAAAATGTAATTCTAGACATTTGAATTTTCCCGCACGAGGTCTTTATCATGAGATAAAGTTCAAAATCGTTACGCTGAAAATTTAT
>CAKNXH010062056.1:7253-28726 GCA_932178445.1 Andricus quercusramuli | reverse complement strand
AGCCTATTTATTGAAAAATCACCAAACTGTGAATTTCTTTATAAAAATTGATTAAATAATGAATAATTGTTGCCAATTTGAAAAGTATTATAGTGAGGAGTCATCGGAAAGACACCCATAGTTGATTTCGTAAACAAAAATTGAGCCTATTCATTTAAAAAATCTCCAAACTGTGAATTTTTTAATAAATATGTATTAAATAATGAATCAATTGTTTGAACATTTTCGAACAAAGTGATCAATTTTACACCTAAAATTGTAAATATTAAACTGTAATAGTTGAATTTTAAACGAGAAAAATGAATTTTCAACTAAAATGATGAATCTGAATATAGAATTCCTGAAAAGAAAACAAGAATTCAACGATAAAATTTGGACAAATACCACAAAATGCTCCTATTGCAATTCCTAAAAAACAAAATAAAAAAATTTGTTTCTTTGGACAAAAATAAAAAAGAGGAAAGAAAAATGAGAAGGCAACCAACCAAATGAGATTTTGAATTTGATTTTAGTCTGATTCAGAATTCTTGAATTTCAATTATGAATCTAACTAGAATAGTTGAATTTTTGACCAAAGAGATGAATTTTCAACCAAAATGATTAATTTCTACCAAAAAATATAAATTTTCAACTGAAAAGATCATTTGTCAACTAAAAATTGAATAATTAAATTTTGAGTCAAAAAAAGAATGTTCAACCAAAGAGAGGACTTTTTATCTAAAATTATGGAATATTCAACTGGAATAATAGCCACATTTTCAGTTTAAAAAACAAAATAATTTTCAACCAAAAAAGAAACAAAATTTCAACAAAATAGTTCAATTTTCGACAAAAAATTCTTTTTCACGTTTTCAAACAAATAGCTCATGTTTCCACTAAAGAAATTAATTATTAATTAAAATGATGGATCTTCAACCAAATGTGCATTTTCAACGACATAGTTGAATTTTCAATTGAAAAGGATAAATTTTCATCCACATTGTTGAATTTTGAACAAGAAAAGATCAATTTTCTCCCAAAAATGGACATTCAAATTTTCAGTTGAAGAAAGTAAGTTTCAACCAAACTGATGAATGTTTAACTAAAATGATAAGTCTTCAACTGGAATAGTTGAATTTTATACAAAAAAAAAGATGAATTTTCAACGATAAATATTAATTTTCTACTGAAATAGTTTAATTTTTAGTTTAAAAAATAGACTTTTAACGAAGTAGTTACATTTTCAATTAGAAATGAATTTTTAATTAAAATGAATCTTCAGCAAAAAAAAATTCAACAAAAGAATTTAACTTTTAACCAAGTCGTTGAATTTTTAAATAAAGAAAGATGAATTCGCAGTGAACAATGTAACAAAATTTTCATTCATTTTTTTTTTATTATTATTTTTTTTTAGTGGAAAATTTAATTATATTCTGTTTGTTTGAATATCTACCTTCTTCAATTGCAAATTCAACCATTTGATTTAAAATTTCCGTATTTTGTTAAAAATTCATCTTTTTATGTAGATAATTGATCGTTTTGGTTCAAAATTCATATCTTCGGTTTGAAAATTAGTTGTTTTTTTATCGAAAATTAATTTTTTTAACTGAAAATTTAACTTTTTCATATTTGGTTGAACATCAATCAAATTGAAAATTGAACTATGCCATTTTTTGTTGAAAATTAATCTTTTGTAGTTGAAAACTTGTCTTTTTTTGTAGAAAATTAACCTTTTTGGTTGAAAATTCAACTATTAGGTTGAAAATACCATTAAAAAATAATATATGAGATTGAAAATTCATGTATCCTGTTAAAAAATATTATTTTTTGGTAGGAAATTATTTGTTTAAATTGAAATTTCGTTTCTTTGGCTGAAAATTAGCTTTTTTTATTGGGAAATTAATTTTTTAACTCAAAATTTAACTATTCCATTTTTCGTCAAAATTTTTTCTTTTGGTAAACATTTCATTTTTTGTATGAAATTTCATCGGTTTGCTTGAAAATTGAACTATTTCGTTGAAAATTTATTTTATTCGGTGAAAAACTTATTTTTCTAATTAAAACTTGAACTATTCTATTTTTTGTTGAAAACTATTCTTTTTTAGTCGAAAATTCAATTATTTTGGTAGAAAATGCATATTTTTGGTTGTAAATTCCGTTTTTTTGTTTAAAAATTCGTCTTTTAGACTCGAAAACTCAACATTTTGGACGAGATTTTTTTCTTTATTGATTGATAAATTTTTCTTTTTTGAAAAATCGTATCTTTCGTTTAATTTACCAGTTTTTTATTGAAAATTAAAATATTTTTTCATAGTAATATCAACTATTACACTTTTTGTTGAGAATTCGTTTTTTGTTTTATCAAAGATTCATCAACTTAGTTGAAGATTGAACTATTTTGTGGCAAATTATCTTTTTCTTGGTTGAAAAATAATTAGTTTAACTGGAAATTCAATAATATTTTACATTAAGAAACCTCAGTCAACTCTTCTGTAATTTAGGGAAATTTACCCAAGTTTTTTTTCAATTTTTAATTTCTTACCAAGTTTGAAGTTATATTGCGCCAGGATAAATTCTTGAATAAAAAGAAAAAATAATCGAATAAAATCGTTAAAAAGTTTATGCTCAACTCCAGGGAACTTCATTCGTTCCGAATCAATTGATTTTAATCATTTTAATTGAAATAAATTGCTGACCAATTGAGTTTAAGAACTATAAAATCTTATTCTTTTCCACGCTCTCAATTTTAATAAGCTTTCAATCTCTCCAAATTTTTTCAATTTACATACTTTAATTACAGATATTACCTTTTTGATAAAGATCGAAGATGATAATAATGAACTTGCTGACAATAATAAACTTTTAGGTTAGAATGGTCAAAACTGAAATTACATACAAATTGTTTGAATAAAATTTTCATTCTGTTTTGAGCAATGTAGAAAATAAAGGGACAATGCTAGTTATTGCACTTTATATATTCTTGTATAATAAAGTGAATAAATAAATAAAAATTCTTAAAATACCTGCATTTCTTGTGCAACCAGTAATCCTTCATTTTGTATCGAGGATGATCCTTCGTTTTCCATTATTTTATTAATTTATTATTTGTCTTCCTTATCAATAGTAAATGAACTTTAATTAATGATTTTCTCCCCGGAATTTGTAAACATTTTAGGTTTTCGTCATATTATTGATGACTATGGCAGCTCAGCTCAAAACAGCTGATAACACGAAAAATGACGTTGACAGGTTGATTGACGTTCAGACCATGATCCAATTCACACCAGCACTAGCCACGCGCAAGTAAAAAACATTGCAGCCAATCAGCAACGATACCAGCTACGCTGCCATATTGAGTAATTGTACTGGCGGCTATGAAGAATGGTAACCAAGATGGCCGTGGAGCTGGTATGCGCGAGTTTGACGAAAATGGAACGTTTTTTGGCTAGACCATGAGTGGGTTGGATCATGGTTCAGACTTCAAGGCTGGGAACCAGTGCTCCCAATCTTGCTCCCCAACCGCACTGCGCATGCGTCGCACCAGCAGACTCATTGGGTAGAGATGGGGAGTAACGTCAAATGACGCCGACCACTTTGGTCATCTGACCGATTTCCCGTCATCTGACTGTCTGACCGGACATTTTGGAAAAATTGGAAATCATCTTATAAATAGTTAGTGGAATGTTGTTTACTGAATAATGTAAGATGAAAACATAAATGGAACAATTTTCTATGTAATTGCAGGCTGTTAATCTCTTTTCAGATGGACAATTTCTTCGATTTGCGTGATTTTAATGAGACATAACCTACAAAAATCATTCGGAATTAAGGCATATAAAATTATGGCAAATATGATTTGTTTCTTTCGCAGGATTAAATCTAACTAAACGACTGAGCGCTAATTTGAAATTTACGTTATGGTATTTTTATCTTCTTTTATTATATTGTAGATTACATTTTTATTTATTATAGCGGATCAATTTGTCAACGGCGATACCACGCTGAAAACACCAGTTCCCGTTGGATCACTGAAGTTAAGCAGTGTTGGGCGCTGTTACTACCTGAATGGGTGACCGTTCGGGAATACTGCGTGTTGTTGACCCGTCGTGGGTGTAGTGGACCCACACTGGTAGTATTTATCCACCTAGAAACACTACCCGAATCGGGTAGTGAGGCAATGAACTTTCGAGTTCGAAATGCTAATCAATTTTTTTTTATAGCGGATCAATTCAGTGATAGGTAGGAAAACTGGAAACGCCAACAATTACAGATTGAAATAAAAGGATGGAAAAGATAATTCAATAAACTTATCTTAACGTGAAGCAAATCCGTAAAACTATACTCACGCGAAATGGAAAAATTTTCGCTGTCAAAACTATATTCTGGTTTTTATTGTAGTATAAAGCTTTTATTTTTCAAGATTTTTTTTTTAGTTTGAAAGTTCTCAAGAAACTAAATAAATTCGTGTAGCTTATTCTTAACAGAATAGAGATAACTGGGCTTTCAGTGTATAATAATATTTAGTATTATTACAATTAATTCTGTTGTTGAAAAATCAACTGTTTTGCAGAAACTTCAACCATTTTTTTTCTTTCCTTTCTCAAAAACCTTTGCTGGTTGAAAATTCAACACTTTTATTGAAAATTCATCTCTTTGTGTAGAAAATTAACTTTGTTAACTGAAAATTTAACTATTACATCTTTGTCTGAAAATTGATCGTTTTTAGTTGAAACTCAAATATTAAATTTCTTATTAAGAATTCATCTTTTTCCGTTGAAAATTGAAATACGTGGTTGAAAATTAAAAATTTATCTCTTTGATTCAAAAATAGCTTCTTTCTTCGATTCAAAATTAATTTTTCAAATGGAAATTTGTCTTTTCATTATGAAATTAATCTTATTGGTTGAAAATTAACATTTTTTGTTAAAAATGTGATCATTTTGTTGAAAATTTAACTGTTTCATTGAAAAGTCATGCTTTTGATTTGAATATTCGTTTTTTTTTTGGTAAAATATCAACTATTAGATGTTTTGTCAGAAGAATTTAACTTCATTATAAATTTGAAGAACAGAAAAGTTACAAAGTGCAGTTCTTATTTTCAATTTGAGATTCACAATTTTTCGACCCGAAAATTTTGAACTTATTGGTTTAAAAAAGCTTGAAATTTTTGCACTTCCAACTTTAAAGATTTTTGCAAATTTTCAACAGATCAGTCTAATGATTTTGAATTTAAAAGCGTTTTAATTTGGATTTTCCTAAAACATAAAAATACGTTATTTCGAGACTCTCCAAACACACTTTTACCTACACTGAGCGAAGAATTCCCGAGTGGTTCGGGTTTACACCTCAATAGTTGGGGTGGTTTTTCTTTTTTTCTGTTTCACACGAAGGAATGATTGCTTGCACGACTGAGTCGTGCGAGCACCCCAACCTTTCGGGTGCTCATCCGAAACAGCAGCGGTCGAACTGGTGGGGCGCCCGCCTGAATGTTTGGGGAGCTTGCACGAATGATTCGGGAGATTCGAGTCGTCAACCGCGTTGGATATTGCGCGTTCGACGTTTGCCCATGTTCGCTAATGGAGGCAGCTGTTACCTTCGTTAATAATTATCTAAGGGACCGAGCACAATGGAGACCCGAACTCGAAACCTGAACCCGAAGATATCTCTGTCCTTTTTTACCGTAGCTACGGAAAAAAAGGACAGAGTTATCTTCGGGTTCAAGTTTCGGTTTCAGGTCTCCATTGTGCTCGGGCCCTAAAGAAAAACCAGATAACTAGTTACACTTTATTCCACTGACATTGAGTCACATCTCGCACATGAACAGTAAAGTCGACATAAACTAGAAACAGTGACAATCGGGAAGAGCCTGATGTTTATCAGCTGCGGCCACTAGCGAACATGCGCAAACGTCGAATGCGCAACATCCAACGCGATTGACGACTCGAATCTCCCGAATCATATGTGCTAGCTCCCTAACCATTCGGGCGGGCGCCCCACCAATTCGGCCGCTGCTGTATCGGGTGAGCACCCGAATGGTTGGGGAGCTCGCACGACTCATCAGTCGTGCGAGCGCACCAATCGTTCGTGTGAAACAGAAAAAAAGAGAAACCGCCCAAACTATTGGGGTGTAAAACCGAACAACACGGGAATTCTTCGCTCAGTGTACTACAAATTCAAAACTAAAATGTGAAAGTTTTAGCTATTAAAATTTAAACTAATGATGAATTCCTGAATTTTAAACGATGTTTTAATTTGAAATTCTCTCATTTCCGAAGTTTCATGGAAATTATTCTGCACACATTTTCAATTTAACATTGCTTTGATTCTTAAGATTTTCATTTGGATATTGTTTGATTTTGAACAATTTATCTAAATTGTAAAGAAGAGAGAATCCTATAGGGTGATTTTAAGTGTTATGAAATTGTAGTTGAGCAAGTATTTTTGAATTCTTTGAATTTTGTTATCATGCGAAATTATTCTAATGTTAACTTTTTCTTCTCTACAATTATTTAAGTATATAGGACTTTATTTCAATATTGTACAATAATTATGACCAATTGAAATTTGAAATGACAAAAGGTTGAACATCAAATTTTAAAGCATAATTTGTACAATTTTAAACGATTTAAATTAACCCTAAATAGTTTTGAATTTTGATAAGATGAAATCATTCCAATTCTAACCTTCTCTATTATACAATTATTTAGAAATAATGGGTTTAAATTTAAAATTGTATAACTTTGAAAAACTTAGATTTGAAACGGCAAAATGTTAAGCGCTTAAATTCTTAAACCAAATGCATCGACACATTCGCAAAGAAACCGGAAAAGTTCGGAAAGAGCTAACTAGCGGGACATACGAAAAGAAATCGGAAAGAAAGCGGAAAAGAGTGGGACATTCGGAAGGACTCGGAAAGGCTCATGGGACAGCTCGACGTTCGGAAAGAAATCGGAAGCAAAGGTCCCATACAGTTCGGAAAGGATCGGAACGGAACCTCTTTGCGAACTCTTTCCCAACCCTTTCCGAAATCTTTCCGACGTGGTCTTTCCGAACCTTTCCGTTTCTTCCGCTAGGGTGCATACAATTTGGAATTATTTAAATGAAAATCAAACACTTTTGTAGTTTGTTAACATGGAATAATTTCCATTTTAACACGTATGCATACAGGTTAGGTACACCTACCACAAGAAAATACTACAAACTAAATTTTATACCATTTATTGGATCATAAAACTCACACAAAACCATCATTTTGGCTTCTTTTTAAAAAAAAGTGTACTTCTTAGTTTTCAAAATTTGAAAACTATTCATGTTTAATAGGCTATGTTCGTTGAGAGCAGCGGGATACGAACACTTTTTACGTACTTATTCCTTTTTCTTCACTTTTTTTTGGAAACAAAATTTTGTTTTACCAAAAAAAAGGTTTTGTGTCGTTTATATCTATGATATCAATTCAATTTTTTGCGTAATAACATGATTTCCACTTTTTCCACTTGTCCGGTCAGGTGACAGTCAGATTACCGGAAATCGGTCATCTGACGGTCACTCCTAGTGTTCTAAAGAGTTTATGTGCTCAAAGAAATTCTCACGAGCATGAGAATATGCTCGAGAATATGCTCGACTTTTATGTGCTTTGGATATTTAATGAGCATTTATGAGAATTTTTAATTAGAATTTAAAAAATCGTATTTTCTATCTTTATTAGTGATAATTACATTATTTAAACTTCGCATAGAAATGTATCCAAGTTATGGACAACATATTATTCGCATTAAACAGTGCCTTATTCAGGGTTGCTACAATATCCTATTTTCAAATTCTTCTAGGTATAAAACCAACCATAAATCTAGAAGATTAATAATGTTGATGCAAAATAAATTTGGTTTCTTTATATATTTTTAACACGTTTTAGTTTGTATTTTCGAGTCAGAAAGGTAGATTTTCAACCAAAGAAATGAATTTTTAACTAAAATGATGAATCTTCATCCAAGAATATGAATTTTTACCCAAATAGTTGATTTTTCAACCCAAAAGATTAATTTTCTACCAAAAAAGGTTAATTTTAAACAAAGTACATGAATTTTCATCTAACAAAAATCAAATTTCAACCAAAATTAGAATATTTAAAATGTTAGAAAAATAAATGTTCAATAAAAAAAAACGAATTTTCAACAACACATTGTGGTCCATTGAAAAAATGATTTTTTAACCAAAAATAGAAAAAATTAAATTTTCAGTTGAGACAATCATTTTTCAACCAAAAAATAAATTCTCCACAAAATAATTTAATTTTAAACTAAAAAAGGTAAATTTACAAACTAAAAATATAATATTCCAATTTTCAGTTAGAAAAGTGAATTAAAAAAAAAGTTTTCAGACAAATCAATTAATTTTCAACTAAAAATATAAATTTTCAAGCGAAAATGGAATAGTTATATCTACAGTAAAAAAAAATAATTTTCCAACTAAAAGGAAATGAATTTTCAACCAAAGAAATGCATGTTTTAATAAAATGATCAATCTTCGACCAAGAATATGAATTTTTAACCAAATTGTTAGTTGAATTTTCAACTCAAACGATTAATTTTCTATCAAAAAAGGCTCTTTTTCAACAAAGTCCATGAATTTTCATCTAAAAAAAAAACTTAATTTTTAACAAAAATTAGAATAGTTAAAATGTCAGAAAAATAAATGTTCCACAAAAAAAGTCAACAAAATATTTACTTTTTCATTTAAAAATTTTTTTACAAAAAGCGTGTAAAAGCTTTTCGTCCTTCGATGAAGGACCTCTTCAGTACAATTATTTGAAATTTTGACCAAATGGTGGATTTTTCAATCTAAAATTCGAAACTAAAAAAATTTAATTTTTAATCAAATACATGAATTTTAAACTAAAAAGATAAATTTTCCACCGAAAATGAAGTAGGATAATTTTCAGTTAGTAAAATAAATTTTCAATAAAAAAAACTAATTTTCAACAAAACAGTTAAATTTTCAAACAAAAGAATGAACTTTTAACCAAAAAGATGAAATTTCAACTAATGGGAGTACTCTTTTACTAAAAAAAGACGGATTAAGTTTTCAGTTAAAACAATTAATTTACATCTAGAAAACATCATTTTCAACAAAGTAATTAAATTTTGAACAAAAAAAAAGGGTTTTAATCTAAAATGATGAATCATCAACCAAATAAATGAATTTGTTAACAAAGTAGTCCCACTTCCAACTGAGTTGTTGAATTTTATACCAAAAAAGATATGAATTCTCAACGAAAAACGTGATATATTATATTTCAACCAGAAAAAGATTTTTATTTCATACCAAAAATAGTTGAATTAAATGAAAAAAGATGAATTTTCAACAAATTAGTTTAAGTCCCCAACCAAAACAGATTAATTTTCCAACAAATATTTGCGATTTTCAACCATACTAATAAAATTAATTTCAATTTTTAATTTAATAAAAATTCCCCAGATAACAATACGTGCCGGCACGCGATCGGCCCGACGGGCTGGAGACCAGCGTGCCTGCTAAATGCACGCGACAGGCCGGCAGAGTCGGAATGCAACCGAAAGGCGTACAACGGCAGGCAACGGTCCGGCACATTAAATGCCCGTCGGGCTTGCAAGCGGCGAGGAACGACGGGCCTGCGATTTACACGACCGCTGCAGGCTGATAGTGCGAGTAGTTTGGGATCAAAAACGCGCATGCGCGTTTTGGATCAGCTGTTCTTGTCGTGTTTCATCTCGTGTAGCATTCACACCCGTGAATTTTCGCTCGGATGTGTGCGATTTGCAAACAATAATTGTTTTTCGTTGCAGATAAAATAGAAGAATAAGTAATCCACTTGTAAATGGAGTAATCCACTTGGAAAACGAAGTAAAGTGTGTGGAACAAAAAATTTGTTAGCAATTTTTTGCTGTCGGTGTCCTTCAAATCAACAAAATTAGCAAATAGCACGAAAGGTAATGAAATTCTGCGTATAATAATATAAAGTTCAAGCTGAAAGAAAAATGTCAATATTATAAAAAGATATTTTTATGATATTTACATTTTTCTTTCAACTTGGACTTATTATACGCAGAATCTCGTCATTACCTTTCGTGATATTTGGAAATTTTTATTTTATTCACATAAGAAAAGATTTTTTTAATTTTAATCTACTCGCACACTCAGCCTGCATTTCACCGGACCTTCGGGCATGCAGTTCTCTGGACAGCGTCGCTCCCGTCTGTCGGGCGGGCATATAGACATCAATGGTGTGCACATTAAGGTGCATATCTGCCGGCAAGTCGGTCCGATCGATCGGACCGCGGGCCGGCAGATCGCTTGCAATCGGCGGGCATTTTGCTATCTGGGTCCCTAACTCTGTCAGGCTGTCCCTCCCTGACATTCCCTGTCTTTCTGGAATTGCCTGACCTGTAGCAACTCTAATTTAAAAAAGTATATGTTTATTTCATTCTAGAATGTTTTTGTAAATATGTATGTATCAAGTGTGATATATATTTGTTTAAATAATAAAATGCTTCATATTCTCTGTAATGCTCTATAAATGCTCTATTCGAGCTTAAATGCTGAGCATATTCTCGAGAGCATTTGCTCAAAGTAAATTCTTTAGCATTTAAAGGTACATTTTTATGGAGCTCGCATTTGAATTTTTCATTGAATTAATAGGGAGATTTTGCATATCAGGGAGATTTTGCATATCATTCCGTAGCATACGGTAAACGACGACGATAGCATACGCTATCCGACGTTCGTTAGCGTATCGTTTAGCGCTTACCGTATCCTACGGTACGCTACGCAAAATCTCCCTAATATTTCACATAGGGTTCGCATCACGAAGGAATAATAAGGAGACCGAACTGTCCTGGGAAACTTTTTCGAATCTGTTAGGAGCAAAGGCACCGTAAGTGCCAGGCCTGTAAGTCGTAATCACTCTCTTGTGAGTGCGCAAGCGCACCGTGTCCTCTTCGCACGCACAGGAAAAAAGCGAGTGAGACAACTTTTTAAACTGAACAGAATAAAGTATGTTTAGAAGATTAGGAGAGTTTGTTTTCTTTTTGCAAGCGGCAATTTTTTTCGTGCTGTGAAAAGAATTATATGCATGCAAAAGTTACATATATATGTTTATAAAAAGAGTTTTTTAAGCTTACAAAAGGAGTTCGTCATAAAAGTGGTAAGTATATAATTAGATTACGAAGTTGGTATTTTGATCGCTAAAATAAGAAAGAGTAACCTAAAGAGTGTAACCTCCGAAAAACATAAACTTTACGTTAATTCCATAATTTCTTTGTCGCGTTTTAGTTTCAAAAGGTACTTACTTATGTCTTTTCTTTCCAAAAATGGTTCACTCTTCTTTCACAAATATTAAAAATATTATTTCTGCATTTATTTCGTATAATTCGTATGATGATCAACAAACGAGCTTAACCTCTCTAACATACTCCATTTTCAGAAGCTCTCTCATTCGCACTTTCACGTACGTGTGAAGAGGACAAGCAAGGACACGGTGCGCTTGCGCACTACTTGAAGGGTGATCACTACTTACAGGCCTGGCACTTACGGTGCCGTTGCTCCTAACAAATCGCGTGTACGGAGATCGGTCTCCTTATTATTCCTTCGTGGTTCGCATCTAGGTTCTCGACCAATCACGTTTGCCATAAACCAGCAAAGTAAATAGAAATGAATCCTATGTAAAATATTAATTCCACGATTAATTCAGAATCCATGGTCCGTGAAAAGCTACCCTTATTGTAGATTCGCTTTTGAGGTGCCGTATCTAGGTTTATAACATCTTTGGTGAAATGTACCAAAATGTACCCTATTCTGTTTGACCCTCAGTGTGCAGACATCTTGGATTTCTCCGCCAACGTGATTTACCTAAAACACGTTGACACACGTCTGCAGACGTCAGATGTCAAATCTTGTTCCCGGGGGGAAAAAATACGACTTCAAAACTGCTGAAAAATAATGTTTCTGTGATAAATAAAGATAAAAAAACTCGGTTTTCTCCAATCTCACAACTTTGATCGTGAAATTAGGATTTCATCAATTTAATTTGAGGAAAATCGACTCGAAATGTCAGAGTGTCTCGGCAAAGAGGTTAGGTTCGTGCTGTGTATTTGAGTTTTTGGAGCTTAGATTTCGATTGTTACCGCATATTTGGCCGGGAAAGAAGGAGATTTCTTGGCTGTTCTCTTCCGATGTCAGTAAACTAGAAATCTGTTGAGAAAAAAGTGAAAATGAAGACTAGAAAAACGGTTGCTGCTTTGGGAGCTGGTCTGATTCTGGCATGTTGTGTTATGATTTATTTGATGCTGGACGTCACTCTCTTTCCTCTTGGACACAATTTCAAGTCTTCTGTCAAAGATGTAAGTCATTTCAGCAATTTTCCTACATTTTTTTGCCCACTTTCTTTTATTTTTATGTTTTTTTTTTTCAACCGGTTTAATTTTCCAACTTTTCGTTGCGTCGCAATTTAAAAAGGTTTCCCCCAAAAGGCGGGTTTTTGCAAAGAAAATAAGGTTTTTCTTGTTTCGAAATTTAATTTAAAAGATAAAGTATTTGTCACACAAAAGTTCTTGTAGTTTAATGTATAATTTATGACCATCTTTGTTCTTAATTTTCCATAAAATCTGAACAATATGTTTATAGTCTGCGTGTTGTAATAAAATAAACAAGATAATTTTTAAGTAAATATTTGCACATAAGTCATTAGGAAAGCGAATAACTGAATTTCATCATCACTTTTAATTAAATGTCAACTGATTTGATAACACTCTTTAAGGAAATACAACTATAATTCGTTGAAAATATACAGTTTTATTATTGGATGAGAATTCATTTTGGTTTAAAATTATATTATTTATTTGGAAATTTATTTGATTTGTTGAAACTTCAATTCTATTGTTAAAAATTCTACAATTTTATTGAAAGATCATTTTTGTTGTTGTTGTAAATTCACCTGGTTTGTACAAAATTCGTCTTTTTGGCTTAAAAATTCAACAGTTTGGTTGAGGATTAAACTTTTTTTTTCAATTCACCTTTTTCGCTTAGATTCAAGTATTTTTATTTCAAAGTTAAAATATTTTTTTTGTTAAAATATCAACTCTTACAGTTTTCGTTCAGAATATATCTTTTTTTTCAATTGAAAATTGAACTATTTTGTTAAAAATTCGTTTTTCTGATGTTGAAAATTTGTTTAAATAATTACTTAAAATATTTTTCAGCAAAAAAAAAACGAATTTTCAACAAAATTATTTAAATTTCAACCAAGAAGCCGAATTTTCAACCGAAATAGATTTTTTGGTCAAAAAAGAACAAAATCGAGACACATTGTGGAATTTTCCAGTCAAAAAGATGAATTTTCTACAGAATAGTCGAATTTTATACCCGAAAATATGAATATTTCACAAACAAATTAATTTTCAACCAAATAGTTGAACTTTCTATCAAAACAGTTGAATTTTTAACATAAAAAGACGGATTTTTTACAAAACAGTTGAATTTTCAACCAAATAGTTGAATTTTCTATCAAAATAGTTGAATTTTTGACCTAAAAAGAAGAATTTTGTAAAAAACAGTTGAATTTTTTACCTGAAAATATGAATTTTGAACAAAAAAATGTAATTTTCGAACCAAAATAAATCTTTCATTTAACGTAGAAAAAATTTTCAAACAAATTTTTTAATTTTCTGTCAAAATAGTGGAATCTTTAACCCAAAAAAAAAAAACAATTTTCTACAAAACAGTTGAATTTTCGACCGCAAATATGGATTTTCAACAAAAGATCTCATTTTCAAACAAATTGTTAAATTTTTCCATCAAAAAGATTAATTTTCTACAGAAGAGTCGAATTTTAAGCCCGGAAATATGAATCTAGCACAAACAAATTATTTTTCAACCAAATAGTTTAATTTTCTATCAAAATAATTAAATTTTTGACCTAAAAAGACGAATTTTCTACAAAACAGTTGAATTTTTTACCTGAAAATATGAATTTTGAACAAAAAAATGTTATTTTCGAACCAAAATAGATCTTTCATTTGAGGTAGAAAAAATTTTCAAACAAATTGTTTAATTTTATGTCAAAATAGTTGAATTTTTAACCCAAAAAGACGAATTTTCTACAAAACAGTTGAATTTTCGACCGCAGATATGGATTTTCAACAAAAAAATGTAATTTTTAATAAAAAAAAAGAATTACATTCGAGGTAGAAAAAATTTTTCAAGCAAATTGTTAAATTTTCCCATCAAAAAGATGAATTTTCTACAGCAGAGTCGAATTTTAAACCCGGAGTATATATGAATTTTCAACAAAAAAAAATCTTTCATTTGAGGTAGAAGAAATTTTCAAACAAATTGTTTAATTTTCTATCAAAATATTTGAATTTTCAACCTAAAAAGATGAATTATCTTCAAAACAGTTGAATTTTCGACAAGAAAATATGGACCTTCAACAAAAAAATGTAATTTTCAATGAAAAAAAAACTTTCATTTGTGGCAGAAAAAATTTTCAAACAAATCGTTAAATTTTCCCGTCAAAAAGATGAGTTTTCTACAGAAAAGTTGAATCTTAAATCCGGAAATATGAATCTTTCACAAACAGTTGAATTTTCAACAAAAAGTTAATTTGAAACCAAAAAGCTGAATTTTTTTCCAAGATGGTGAAATTTTCTACCATACAGTTTAATTTTTAAGCAGAAAGATGAATTTTCAACTAAAAAAGATACTTTTTCAACAAAAAATGAAAACGTTGAATTTTTAGTTGAAAAAATTAATTTTCAGAAATAAAAAAGAATTTGTACAATATAGTTGAATTTTCTACCAGAGAAATCAATTTTCAACTGAAACGATAAATCTTTAACGAAAACAATGACTTTTTAATAAAGTATTTCAACATTCAAAGAAGTAGTTAAATTTTCGATAAAAAAAGATGTTAATATCATATTGAATGAATTTTCAACTAAAAAGAATAGCTTCTTAACCAAAAATGGAATAGTTAAATTTTCAGTAAAAATAACTAATTTGGAACAACAAAAAAAACGATTTTTCAACAAATTAGTTGGATTTTCAATAAAACAAGAATAAGTCGAAAAGAAAAATGTAAAAATAGATATTCTAAGTAAGGAAAAAATTTTATTTTGAATAAAAAATAGTTGAATTCGACAAAAAAAGACGAATTTTAAACAAAAAATTTGAATTTTCAAGCATGAAAAATTCTTTAGTCAAGAAAGAAAAAAATATGTTAAACAAATTATTGAATTTTCAAGCCAAAACGATGAATTTTCAACAAAAAAGTTGATTTTTCAGTCAAAGAAAAAACAAAATATCCAACCAAATGGTTGATTTTCAACTGGAAAACGTTAATTTTCAAGGATAAATGTATTGATTTCAATTTTTAATTTAAAAAAAATTAATTCAACCAAAATGGAAGAATTATTTATAAAATAGTTGAACCGTCAATCAAAACAGATTATTTTTCAAACAAACAGTTGTATTTTTAACCAAAAAAAGACTAAATTTCTACCAAAAGAGCTGAATTTACAAAGTAAAAAGACGTGTTTTGAACAAAGGAGTTGAATTTCCAACAAAAAAAGATTTTTCAGTCAATAAAGAAAAAAAATTTCATCAAAAAAGATGAATTTTTTATCAAAATAGTAAAATTGTTAACCCAAGAATACAAATTTTTAACCAAATAATACAATTTGTTACAAGGAAAGATGAATTCGCAAATAAAAATATAATAGTAGACTTTTCAACGGAAAATAATTAACACTCAACTCAAAATAGTTGGATTTTCTTATGGAATTTTTTGGTTGAAAATTGAACTATTTCCTTGAAAATGGTTTTTTTTTTTTTTTTAATTCTGATAAATTTTAACATAAACATTAATTCTGTTGAAAATTCTAGAATGTGTCTGGATTTGTTTTCTTTTCGACCGTAAAATCTATTTTGGTTGAAAATTCAAGTACCTGGTGGAAAATTCGGCTTTTTGGTTTGAAAATTCATCTCTTGTGTTTGAAATTTAAACTATTTCGTTAGAAATTAGTTTTTTGTTGTTGAAAATTTGTTCTTCTAACTGGAAATTTAAATATTTCATTTTTGCTTTGAAAATGTATCTCTTTTGGTAGAAATTATATCCTTTTTGTTTAAACATGACATTTTTTTTTGACTGAAAAATGAACTTTTTTGCAATTTCATATTTTTGGTTGAAAATTCCACTGTTTTTAAGAAAAATCGTTTTTTTCGCTTAAAAATTCTACAGTTTGGTTAAAATATTTGTTCTTTCTTGTCTCTAAAATCTTTTTTCTTCATCGCTACATTTTTTGTTGAAAATTCGTCTTTTTGGTTTGAAAAATATCTCTTTTGGTTAAATATAATGCTTTTTGGATAAAAATGCAATTGTTTGATTGAAAATGAACTTTTTTGTTGAAATTTTGTATTTTTTGTTGAAAATTCCACTGCTTTGTTGAAAGATCGTCATTTTCGCTTAAGAATGCCACAGTTTGGTTGAAACATTTTTTCTTTTCCAAATCTAAAATCTTTTTGTTTGATAATTAAACTATTTCGTTGAAAATTCATCTTTTTGGTTTACAAATTCAACTTTTCGGAGAAATTTGATCGATTTTGGTTGGAAATTAATCTCTTTTGATTGAAGATTCAACTGTTTTATCCAAAATTTGTTCTTTTCACTGAAAATGTAATTTTTCCATTTTTAGTTCGAGAATTCATCTCTGTTGGCAGAAATTTTATAATTTTTGGTTAAAAATGCAATTTCTTGATTGAAAATGAACTTTTTTGTTGAAAATTCCACTGTTTTTAAGAAAAATCGCCTTTTTGGCTTGAAGATTCCACAGTTTGGTTGACATATTTTTTTGTTTCTTAACTCTAAAATTTTTTTGGTTGATAATTAAACTCTTTTGTTGAAAGTTTATCTGCATCAGGAGAAGTTTTATTTATTTTGATTGGAAATGAATCTGTTTTGTTTAAAAATTCATCTGTTTTGGTTGAAATTACATGCTTTTTGGTTAAAAATGAATTTGTTTGATTGAAAATTAATTTTGTTGTTGAAAATTCCACTGTTATAAAGAAACTTGAATTATTTTCTTTCTTCAGTGGAAAATGTTTCTAGGCTGAGAATATTGAACTCTTCTGTTGAATTTTTTGAAAATTTAACTATTTTGTAGAAAAATCGTCTTCTTAGCTTGAAAATTCACCTCTTTCGGAAGAAATTTGATCTATTTTGGTTGAAAATCAATCTGTTTTAGTTGAGGATTCAACTATTTTGTTAAAAATTCGTTTTTTGTTTTTGAAAATTTGTTCATTTGACTGTAAATGTAACTTCCACTTTTAGTTTGAAAATTGGTCTCTTTTGGTAGAAATTTCATTCTTTTTGGTTAAAAATGCAACTATTTTGGTTGAGGATTTAAACATTTTTTGAAAATTCTTCTTTTTTTGTTTAATCCAACTGCTTTTCAATAAAAATTAAAATCTTGTTCGGTTGAGAATTCAACTACTTCGTTGGATGTTGAAATACTTTGTAAAAAATTTTTGTTTTATTTAAAGATGTATAATTTTGGTTAAAAACTGATCTCGTTGGTAGAAAATTTAACTATTTTATTGACAATTCATTTTCTTTAATTCATTCTTCTAACTAAAAATTCAACTTTTCCATTTTTGGTTGAAAATTTATCCTTTTTAGTTGAAAATTCGTCTTTTCGTTGAAAATCCCACTGTTTTGTAGAAAATTCGAAGTGAAAGTTCAATTATTTTCTTTGTTCATTGAAAAATCGTTCTTGGTTGAAAATTCATATTTTCGGGTTCAAAATTCAACTGTTTTGAAGAAAACTCAAAAAAACTATTAAAAAAACACAATTTTCAAGGAAATATTTCAATTTTCAACCAAAGAATACAATAAGAAAATCCAACTATTTTGAGTTGAGTGTTAATTATTTTCGGTTGAAAAGTCTACTATTATATTTTTATTTGCGAATTCGTCTTTCTCTGTAACAAATTTTATTATTTGGTTAAAAATACTTTTATTTTGGTCCAGAATAAAAATTTGCTTATAAATAATCTTTTTTTCTGGCTGAAAATCAGTCTTCTTGGCTTAAAAATTTTACTATTTTTAAGAAAATTAATTTTTTTTCATGAAATTTGTTTTCTTTATTGACTAAACAATCTTTTCTGGTTGAAAATCCAACCATTTAGTTGGAGCTTTCGCTTTTTCTTTGACTGAAAAATCTTTTTCTAGATTGAAAAATCAACTTTTTTGTTGAAAATTCATCGTTTTGGCTTGAAAATTCAATAATTTGTTTGACATTTTTTCTTTCTTGACTATAGAATCGTTCATGCTTGAAAATTTAAATCTTTTGTTCAAAATTCGTCTTTTTTGTTGAATTCAAATATTTTTTATTATAAATTAGAATCTTTTCTTACTTGAAATATCAACTTTTGCATTTTTGTTTAAGAATTAATCTTTTTCTATTGAAAATCTAACTAATTTGTTGAAAAATCGTTTTTTTGTTGTTCAAAATTATTTTTACTGAAAATGTAACTATTCCATTTTTCGTCGAAAAGCTTTTTTTTTAGTTTAAAATTCATTTAATGTGATATTAACATCTTTCTTGGACGAAAATTGAACTAATTCTTTGAATGTTGAAATACTTGATTAAAAACTCATTTTTTTCGTTAAAAATTTATCGTTTCAGTTGAAAATTGATCTCTCTGGTAGAAAACTCAACTATTTTGTACAAATTATTGTTTTATTTCTGAAAATTATATTTTTTAACTAATAATTCAACTTTTTAATTTTTGGTTGAAAAATGATCTTTTTCAGTAGAAAATTCATCTTTCTGCTTAAAAAATCAAACTGCATGGTAGACAATTTCACCATCATGGAAGAAAATTCAGCTTTCTGGTTTCAAATTAACGTTTTTGTTGGAAATTCAACTGTTTTGTAGAAAGTTCATCTTTTTAGTTGAATGATTCAATTTTTTTTTAGAAAATAACCTTGTTTGTGAAAGATTCATATTTTCGGCTTTAAAATTCAACTATTCTGTAGAAAATTCGTCTTTTTGACTGGAAAATTTAACAGTGTGTACTGCATTTTTTTTCTTTTTTGACCAAAAATACTATTTTGGTTGAAAATTCAACTTTTTCGTTGAAAATTCGGCTTTTTTATTTGAAAATTCGTCTTTTTTGGTTAAAAATTCAACTATTTTGATAGAAAATTCAACTAATTGGTTGAAAATTAATTTATTTGTGAAGGGTTCATATTTCCGGGTTTAAAATTAAACTATTCTGTAGAAAATTCGTCTTTTTGACTGGAAAATTCAACAGTGTGTATGGATTTTTTTTCTTTTTTGACCAAAAAATCTATTTTGGTTGAAAATTCTACTTTTTTGTTGAAAATTCGGCTTTTTGATTTGAAAATTCGTCTCTTTTGGTTGAAATTTGAACTATTTTTCTGAAAATTCGATTCTTTTTGGCTGAAAATTTATTCTTTTAACTCAAAATATATAACTGTTCCATTTTTCGCTGTAAAATTATATTTTTTAGTTGAAAATCAAAATCAACTACAGCAACCAAAAGTTTGTCTTTTTGGTAAAAAATTAATCTTTTTTATTGAAAATTAAGTTTTTTTACTTGAAAGTTCAGCAATTACGTTAAAATTATTTCTCTTTCTTGGATGAAAGTTCAACTCTCTGGTTGAAAAATAGACTTTTTGGTTTGAAAATTCATATCTTTTGGTAGAAATTTAATCTTTTTTGGTTCAGAATGCAACTGTTTGGTTAAAAATTTAATTTTTTGTGGAAAATGTATACTTTCGGGTAGAAAATTCAACTGTTTTGTAGAAATTTTTTTTTTAGGTTTCAAATTTAACTATTCGGTTGAAAATTAACTTTTTTGTGCAAGATTCACATTTCCGGGTTTAAAATTCAATTGTTCTGTAGAAAATTCGCCTTTTCAACAGGAAAATTCAACAATTTGTCTAGATTTTTTTTTCTTTTGACGAAAAAATCTATTTTATTTAAAAATTCACTTCTCTGTTGAAAAATAGACTTTTTGGTTTTAAATTTCATATCTTGGTAGACATTTAATCTTTTTTGGTTCAGAATGCAACTGGTTGGTTGAAGATTAATCAGTTTTGGTTGAGGATTCAAATATTGTGTTGAAGGTCCCCCTTTTTTTGGTTGAATTTGACCCGCTTTTGATTTAAAATCAAAATCTCTCGTGGTTGAAAATTCGCCTATTTCTTTTTTTGTTTGAAAATGTAATAATTTTATTATTTGAAATCTTACTAATTTAAAGTGTACCCCCATTTTCCTGAAAAATCACTTTATTCGCCCTGTCTTCAATTGATAATAAAATCAAAATGAAAAATGTGACCTGTAGAATTAATTTTGCAGAACCAATGGCTCCATTTCGAAAACAGATTAGCCAAGCTCGAGAAGGACTTGAGTCGTCACCACGAGGCAATTTCGGTTCTCCAAGTTGAACCGCAAGAGAGAGCCAAAGTCATACCGGCACCGGATTTTGAGAGGATTCATCCTCGTTTCGAATTTGCAAATCGGAAGGGCAAATCTTTGAGCTGCAACTTTGACATGAGCAAAATTCCTCAGGTCGATATTCAGATGTTGGAGGTGTACAAACAACTTGAATTCACCAATCCCGACGGTGGAGTTTGGAAACAAGGTTGGAATATCAAGTATGACGAGAAGCAGTGGCACCCGAACCGGAAACTTAAAGTTTTCGTTGTACCTCACTCACACAATGATCCCGGCTGGCTCAACACTTTCGAAAAGTATTATACCTCCCAAACCCAGAGGATTTTGAACAACATGGCGACACAACTCGCCAAAGACAGGAGGAGGAAATTCATCTGGGCTGAGATATCCTTCTTCAAACTTTGGTGCGTCTTCAACTTTTTCTATTCATTTTTGGCTCATTAAAAATAATAGATTTTGCATATAATGTGAGAGAAATTAATGTTTCATTACCATGAATTAATAATAGATGCTTTTTGGTAAATGTTGAAACAATTTTTATAAACAAATTCACAGTTTGTGCAAACTTTCAAAGAATAGGCTTAATTTTTGTTTACGGAATCAACTAGGTATGTCTTTCCAGTGACTCTTCACTATGATACCTTTCAAATTGACAATACTCATTCATTATTTAAATAATTTTTATAAACAAATTCAGTTTGTTGATTTTACAATGAATGGACTTAATTTTTGTTTACGAAATCAACTAGGGATGTCTTTCTGATGACTTTTTGCAGTAGTACTTTGCAAATTGACAACACTCATTCATTATTTAAACAATTTTCATAAACAAATTCACAGTTTGGCGATTTTTCAATTTGGAGGCAAAATTTTTGTTTATGGAATCAACAATCATAGTAAAGAGTCACCGGAAAGACATCCCTAGTTGATTCCGTAAACAAAAATTAAGTCCATTCATTGTAAAATCAACAAACTGTG
>CAKNXH010062055.1:69955-91624 GCA_932178445.1 Andricus quercusramuli | reverse complement strand
CAAATGCATGCGTACGCGCGGGCATGCAAAACGCAAAACGTCAAATCACTAGATAATTCAGCCAATGATATTCTTCTAGTAATCCACTGAAACACAGTCAGTGGCTGCAATGTCCGGTGATTTGCGGTTTTGCGTTTTGCACATCGACATATAGAAATGGACCGATAACCCTGTGGGAAGCTCTAAAATTGGCTTTAGAGAGAGAGAAAACATTTGAGGCCTAGATCTATCTCTTTCTCGGAAAAGCTAATTGGTAGAGAGTATTTTCGATGGGTGGAGCTTGACGAAGCACAGGACCGTGCTTTGTATCGCGAATGCCCCAGTATGTGTTTTGCTTATAATTTGCCTGTCAAAGTTTATTTTATTATAAGTTAATGTAAATTTTAACTAAGAAGATGAATTTTCAACGCAGAAGATTAATTTTCTTTCAGAAAAGACGAATTTTCAACAAGCATTTCAATTTTTAACTATCATTACTTCATATTTATTTCGTTTCTAAAATTTGTTAACTAAGTAGATGAATTTTTTAACTGAGAAAGATAAATTTTTGCCCAAAAATAGAGTAAATACATTTTCATTCCAGAGAATTAATAAGTAATAAAAAAGCGAATTTGCTACAAAACAATTTGATTTTGTACTGAATAGTTGAATTTTCTATCAAATTGTAAAATTTTCAGTGAGTAAAATTAATTTATAACAAACAAAAAAAAACACAATTTTTCAACTAAAATTATCAATATTCGACCAAAAAAATTAGCTGTCAAGAAAGCAGTCCAAATTTCGAGCAAGGAGTTGAAATGCCACCCTAAAAAGTTGAATTTTCGAAGAAAAATGTAACAGTTGATATTTTAAAAATTACCAATTGAACCAACAAAACGAATTTTCAACAAAATGCTTTAATCATTAACTGAAACAGATTATTTTTTAACCAGATAGTTGCAGTTTTAACAAAAAAATTGATTCTCTACTTAAAAAACGATTTTTGAGGAAAATACATCAATCTTCAACCAAATAGTTAAATTTTCTACTAAATTGTTGAATTCTTTCAACTAAAAAAAATAATCAAATTGTTCAATTTTGAAGCAGAGAGTCCAATTTTCAACCAAGAAGAAAGAATTTTTAACAAAATTTAAGAATTTTCAAAAAAAAATTCAATTTTAAACCAAATATTGAAAATTGTAACCAAAAAGATTAATTCTAAACCAGAAATTTAAGAGCAGACTTTTTAATCGCAAATAAGGAACTTTCAACCAAAAATAGTTAGATCTTCTCATTGGGCTTTATTAGTTTAGTCCGCCTTCAAGTGAAGAAACGGGAAAGGATGGAAATAATTGAATAGAATTTTGATCATTCGTTGACTAGATAATAACATTGTAAATAAACATTGAAGCTTATTTTTAATAATTGTAAAATATAATAAGGTTAGAAAACTGGAAATTTTTGTTAAAAAATGAAGTTAATTTTCCATTGCACACTTTTTTATTTCAGACTACTCATAAGTTTAATCTTTGAAAAATTGGATGACACCATTTTTCAAATTTGTTACACTTTACTCTATTATTGATCTCCTGAGTCCAGAGCCTAAACATGCTATTTAAATGTATATCTGATGAGTTTTCATAGAAATCTTAAACAGAAACCTTTAAACCTTCACTTAATACCTTAAATACTTCAATATTAATGTTCTTATATAAAATTGTTTCTTACAAAAGGATTATTTTCAATCAAATGGTAAGAAGAATTTAAGGTTACCAAGTTCTTCGAATAAGCAAATTTAAACATGATATTTTTCTTGAATGTTTTTAAAATTTTGATTTACCATACCTACATATTTTTAATCTATTATTTATAATTGTTTACGAACAAATTAACCATAATGAATATTTAGGCAATGTGCGGGGCATCCGTTTCACTTGACACAGTCCTGGAGTAGAAAGAGACAGATCTAGGCCTCAAATGTTTTCTCTCTCTCTAAAGCCAATTTCAGAGCTTCCCACAGGGTTATCGGTCCATTTCTATATGTCGATGGTTTTGCGCCAAGTTTGACGCTGCAATGGGAGGCCACCCTAAGTCGTAATCACTCTTCTGTGAGTGCGCAAGCGAACGTGTCCTCTTCTCATGCACAGAAAAAAAGCGTGTGAGACAACTTTTGAAAGAAAACAGAATAAAGTATGTTTAACAGGTTATGAGAGTTTGTTTTCTTGTTATAACCGGCAATTTTTTCGGGCTGTGAAAAAAATTATACTTATAAAAGAGTTACTTATACTTATAAAAAGAAATTTTAAAGATTGCGATAATCAAAGGAGTGCATCATAAAAGTGGTAAAAATAAAATTATTTACGGAGTTGGTATTTTGACCGCTGAAATAGAAAAAAGGATTGCATAACCTCCTTTCGCCCGCGTCCTACGTAAAAATTTTGTCATTTGAACTTATAAAAAATAAACTGCAAATTAAAACACTTAAAGTGGAACTCTTTTGAATTTTAAACTTTCAAAATTAAAATTAGATAATTTAGTTGTTTGATTGACTAGTCTTGTATGAACCGCAAAAGATTTTATTTCAAATTGAATGATTAAATATTAAATGAATATCGAAATTAAAATAATAATTAAATACTTATAAAATTAAAGCTTGAAAAATTTGTAATTAAAATGCTCAATAAATTACACATAACTGAAACATAAACAACATAAATAATAACAGCATAAATAAAAACTAATTTTTTAGATTCCCTTTTGAAAATTTTGGAAATTATTTGAATTTTTAAAAAATATTCTCTTGAAATTAGTTATTCAGAATAAATACTAATTTTAAATTTTCCTAGAAATCATAATAAAATTTTTTATCCTTCTGAATATCTCTTAAACTTACTCTAATTTTTTGTAAAGTATTACCTGTTCCACTGTTACTTATTCATCAATTAAATTTTCAAAAATATTCTCCAAAAATTGAGTTTTTAAAATAAAACATCATTAGAAATTTTCCTAGGAATCTTAAAAAAAAATAATTTATGCCATAAAACCGTTCAAAATATTTAAGAAACTTCAACATTTCATTTTTTAGCCTTCAAAAATTTACATTTTGTTTAAAATTTCTTGAAATCTTCTCAAGTTATAAATTGAGTTGGAATATTTTCAAAACTTCTAAATATCTCTTAAGCTTACTTGAATTTTTCAAAATTGTTCAATTCTTATTCATACATCCAAATTGAACAATTTCACTTGAAAATTAAAATTTTTTCAAATGAAACAATTGAAATTGTAAAGTTCGTTATTTAAATTTAATTCTTTGAAATTTGAACGATGCAAGGTAATTTAGTTTTGAATACAGTCAAATATTGCTATATATTTAAAAATATTCTTCACAACTCTACTATTTCGAATGTTGAAAGTAAGTGTTTCTATAGTCGAGATCTTTAAATAAATAAATATATTTGAAGATTATTGACTTATTTTTAAATTTGGAAACAGTAAAGCTGTAGGGAATGTATTCCCCTGAACAATAAGTCATGATTTACTAAAATTCAACCATTATATTAACAATTATCTCGTAAACTGTAAGATATAGGTGATAATGGAGGTCATTTTTGCGTTTTTAGTACCCCACATACTATACTATAATATGATGTCGCGATATTTATTGATAGTAATAACAATGACGGTAATTTATTTTTGGAATGTTCCAGTGGAACGTTCCCAATCGGCGGACATTTTACACGTGCCGGGAATGTTCCGAAAGTTCCCGCGGAACTAATTTGTTTCTGCTTCTCTTCAATGGATTGGAACTTAGATAATAGTTATATTTACTTTATTTGAATTTTTCGTCAGTACCTATAATACCATACACTGTGTATAACAAAATGTGCCATTAGTTTCAACTGCAAATGGAAAAATGCTTAGTTAGTTAAAATTCCACATTGGCAACCTTCTCTATAGGAAAGTCTTTCATTTCAAGAAGTCATTTGAAAGTTTTTTATTATGATAATGGATCGGAGGTTAGATAGATAAAGATCAAATCCTTGGAATTACCTTCAATAAATGATTTCAAATAAATTTTCAGTAAGGAAACGTAGCGAAGGAAGACTACACAATCTTTAGTAAATGGTTCATATCTTTACTCCAACATAGTTTCAAACATGCTTTAAAACTTTAGAATTTCTCTAATAAATATTACATACGTAACTCTTATTAGCTGATAAATTATGAATTATTTCAAATTTGTAATGCTATAATTGGAAAATTATTTTGAACAGTGCAATTTTTTATTTCGACTTCTTACGATCTGATACGTATTCCCCAGTCGGTTTAAATCCGCCGCCTGAACCCTATCCAAGATGGAAGCGTTGACGGGTCGTACTAGGTAGCCGTCTGATTGCTTGACATTTTTTCACTTGCCCATGGTAAGACCATAGTTTGTTGCATGATCCAATAAATACATGGTCTAGCCACTTGAGGGCTCCGTTTCGTCCAAACCACGCAACCGCTTAGTTCTACCATTTTGTTTTATGACCGCGCAGTTCGAGTTTGACGCGTACTCTGTGTACGGAAAAGTATTATAGGAAAATGAATATGTAGGAAGAAATAATATGAAATTATTGAAATAATAAATTCCAAAAAAACTTGGAATAACTACTGAATGATATTATAAGAACATTGAGGAGAAAATAAATTATATTCAGGAGAGAATGGAAGTTTGTAAATGAGAATGAATGAGGGTGATGAAAAGTACATACAAATTTTGATATTCATGTCAATTACATTGTAAATATCTCCGTTTAACAGTGTATACATAATTCACACTGTATGTAAAAGTGACAGATGACCGTAATATCACCACGCGGGTCCTTAAATTTTAAAGAAATAAGTAAGGTCTGTATCTGGACGACAATAGCTTTGCGCTTGAAGAATTTATGATTTCCACTTCTTCTTTAGATTATTTCCTCCACACTAGATCTTGAGAGATTTCCAGTTTTGTAATTTATGAGTAGCTGCTTGTAGAAAGTCAGGTACAGATTAAGATTTATCCGCTGGAAAGCACCTGTCATAAATTAAAAACTTCCTCTATAAAGATAAATCATGATACGAAATGAAGATCCAATTCATCTTCGAAATTTCAGAGACAACTTTGTCCACGAGTCACCAGGCAATGCAATGTAAAAAGTATATTATCTTCATTTGTATATATGTATTGAAATTAAGATTTACTATTTTTACATGAAGTTGAAAAGACTGTTTCATATTGTAAAATTTCGACTTCCTTTTACCTATATAAATATGCATGTGTGCAATATTATGTGGTTTCGCCAACAACATTTATCATTCCGTAAAAAAGTCTGCTAAGAATAACATAGATTTATAATGTGATTTTATATTACATGTACACGGTGAAACGGTTACTGAATACAGGGGCAACAGTTGATTCATAAAACAAAAATTCTTTTCGGAGGGAACTGTCATTTACTTTTGACGTAAGAATTTTGTGGCCTCTGAAAATCAACTTAAAATCGTCACAACAATTTCAATTGTTATTTTGCTTTTCAAATTGTGAAATGTCCCCGCCGAGATGTTCAGTAGATGAACACCGAAAAAGCAAGTTTTATCCAAAAGAAGTTATTCACTTACCAGAAAATCACTTTTGAATGAAACCCAGCTAACCTGTTACCATCCTGAAAGGTTCCTGAATGATCACATGTTATCAAGGTGGAGTCCCATGTGGGCAGAAAACTTCAGCGTAAAGCAGAAACTCATGAGAGTGGAAGAGACAATTAGATATGTCCGTCTCTCTCACTCTCATTAGTTTCTGCTTTACGCCGACGTTTTCTGCCCACATGGGAATCCACCTTCAGAGGAATTGTTACTTGTATGTCAGTGTCCTAGCAGGTAACGGCATAATCGCCGTAGTTTACTAGGGAGGCTTGTTTGCAACCGTTCCCTGTCAGACTAGTAACATGGTGGTAACAGCCGGCAGCGATCTTATTGGACGAAAAACTTCGTGCGCATGCGCAAGGTGTAGGCATTCATTGGCTCTGTGAGTTCCCGCACAATTCAAAAGTGCAAACGTAAATAGCTTTTACCTTGATTTTGGAATATTTTGTTTATATTTTTGCTTGTGGCGCATACGTTTCTTAAACTATAATTAACGATGAAATTATCAAAATTACACATAAAAATTACTACAAGCAGTGTATGACTAATTAATTTTGAACGATTTAAGGGGAGAATTTTTTAAATAACTAAATAGTCAAGAAAACAACAAAATATTGTAAAAAATTCAATTTTTATTTCATAAAATTAACCATAAAGATATTGAAGTATATGCCTTTTTACATGAAAACCCAACTTCGACGTACTGCTACCATTAAAAATACGGTTCGGAGCAAATCGTTTTAACTCTGTGTGTATTGGAATTGTGGAGACTTTTCTAACAGAATGCCTTTTTTCAAAAATTGTCACTTGCCACCTTCTCCCGTCCCAAATGTAATAATTATATCACGAACGTAATAAAAATTGTAAAAAAAGGAGTGAGCAATAAGAGTATTTCAGAATTGTGAATAAATATTGTATAGCTTGAACTCAAATTTTCCTCCAAAACTGAGGAACAATATTTTTTAATAAACAAAAGATGATAATTATCTTCTTATATGTTGTGGGCACTGCATCCGTATTTTCCTCCACCCATTTTCAACATTAAAATACATTTGATTAGAATTGAAGTATTTGTATATCTCAAAATTACAAGAAATTTCAATTCTAACATTTTACATTTTAAAATCACTTACGTTTGCCGCCTTTTTCATTCAAGATGGAGAAAAGAAGCGGTGGGTCCTCATTGGCTCAGTTTTTTTTACTTGCGCGTGGCTAGAACATGTATTTATTGGATCATGGTTTGTTGCATGATCTAATGGTTTGTTGGATCTTGCCTTAGTTGATAGATTTGTGGAAATTTATCAAAAGACCTTGTAAAAATCACGTCATAACGTAATTATTCATTCCAGTTTATTTGCATCTGTCAATCGGTTTTCCTTCAGTTAATTATTGATCCCTTGATGCATGAAGATTTCATAATTTTTTCTCCGAGGCATTAGTTAAGTTCAATAACACATTGTTTGTAACATAGAGGTGAGTGAAATCCAACTCTACAAACATGTTTCTGAACATCCATAACATATACATTTTAGTCAGAAGAGGGGCATAGATCTTTTAAACACAATACTTGCTTTGTTTCGTACAATTTGAAAATATCGTTTTGTACATAAAGGATTCCAATAAACATAAGGCCGAATAATCACGAGATCCAAAGCATGCACGGTGACATAAAATGTCATGCGTTTCTGAGACAAACTGCGCTTCACTTACTTGTCAGTACCTGTTTATAAACACTGCATGAAAAAAAAACATTAATCTTGTTACTTAAAATACTATTTAATCATTATATATTATATTTCTGCATCAATATTAGATTATACGTCGCTGATCGTTTGCTCTACGTTGTTTTGGTTTTATCTTCTGTTGTTATTATTAACATGATTAACATTATTATTAATGTTGACGTATATGACTTGAAAAATTTCTTATTGATTTTGTGTGTAATACTTATTTGTCAACCATTAAAATAAGCAAATAAAGTCAGATACTCCATTGTTTCGTAAAAGTAATTTTCTAACCTATAAATTTCGTTTCGCAGCAAATTGCTATATTTCGAAAATACTATAATTGGAATGGTGATTGTTTTAAAAATGAGTTCTATAAAATAGAAATATTTTATACATGAACTTAAATTTAATGACTTTTGAATTAAGTATAAATACAAGATTTTGAATGATGTTTTTAAAACCTGCCAGCGAGTAATTTTTGTACACACATGTCAAATTTTGGTTTGTTTTTCCTCTTTTCAAAGAATTGGATTTTCTAAAATCACTTGTTTATCATTTGCTGTCAGTGCAAATACTTTCAATGTTAAACTTTACAGTATTAATAATTTTGAATGAAGCATTCAAAAATTCAGCATTTTAATTTGCAATCCTTAAAATTAGACGGGTTTAAGTGGAAAACCTTAAAAGTTGAAACGGTTTATAATTAATTAGACAATTTCAAATCTTAGCGTTTAGTTATGGCTGCTGGTGCCGGCAAGAAAGTTCTTTGTCGATGGCTTTTTGCCGGAGTTAATTTTCTGAAAAGCGTATATCGAGCATGCGTATTTTGATGCACTTTTGTCCAAACTAAATAACTTTTTTCTTGATTTTTTTATTCGGAAAATTAACTTTAAGTACACACAAATTTAGAGGCAAACAAAAAAGTCGATAGGAGTTCTAATGGAGTCGTTGCATAATTTACAATGATTGTATTTTTCAACAATAAATCACATACTCTTTACATTCAGTCATATTTAAAAGATTAAGAGGTCCTTAAATTATTGAATCGCTACTACCAATCAGTGAAGAAAAGCGAAGTTTGTTGATTCTAATATCCTCATTGGTTATCTTACGAATCTCAAATAAACAAAGTCGAAACAGTTGACAGATATCTTCGCGCGGCGCTTCTGCCAAGCAGTGACTGTATTTGCATATTTATTTAAAACTAACCTATTATTCAGAAATCAGTTTTTTGATTCCTAAATTTTGCCTATAGAAACTTTGTTTTTTAAAAATAATAATGGCGTATTTTTGATTTGCATGAAATTCATATAAACTTAACAATTATGCCAACGGCGGTACCACGCTGAAAACACCAGTTCTCGTTAGTTCACTGAAGTTAAGCAGGGTTGGGCGTGTTTAATACTTGGGTGGGTGACCGTTCGGGAATAGTGCGTGCTGTTGGCCCGTCGTGGATGTGGTGAGCCCACACTTGTTGTTATTTACTACAAGAAACTATCCACCTAGAAACACTACCCGAATCGGGAAGTGTCACGCCTACCCCGACAGGGAAATGGCTTAATGGTATACATACATATATACATACATACATACGTACGTACATAATAAAAAATCTATCCATCTGAATAATCCTCATTATTAAATTGTGATTCTTTTAAATCTTGCACAAATCTGCGTCGAATGAATATTAATAAATAAACTTGATTTTCGGCTTCAGGTGGTCTCAAAACGTGGAGACCCGTCGATTCGGATTCATTTAGACTGATTCGTATCTGTAATATTTCATTTCGTATTTTATTATACAAAGTTGACAAAAACTTGAAAAATTATTAAAAACAAGTATGTAGTCCCAAAATTTCAGTGCTTGACACTGCTAACCCCACTTATTGGTACCCCCCGTCACCAGTGATTCGCACTACGCTCACATAACATAATAAAAAACCAATCTGGTCATTGGCACTGGGGTGCCAACGACTAGACACCATACTTCTCGTATTAATTTCCTTTGCCCCCCTCACCTCGAAAATTAATAAATACATTATTACCGATGTTTAATTCATATTCATATTCATATTCATATTCATATTAAAAAATGTCACCAGCTAAAGATTTTCTTTAGAAAAGCCGATAAATTCTTGGCACCCTAAAAATTGAAGAGAATTAAATATTTTACACCTAAATTGGACATTATTTTACATAAGTTGTATATATTGTTTTGCGCAAAAATGATAGTAGAATTGAAATAATATCTGTATAATACGATAAATTTCCGCAATTTCTTAATATTTAACAAAAAATAGTGGGGGGGGGGGGGGGTGCCGATAACCGGCACAGTGCCAACCACTAGTGCTTTTACCCTATAGCATTTTCAAAATTAAAAAAAAAATAAACGAAAATGAAAATTTTAACCCAGACGCACGATTTGAAAAAAATTCAAGAAATAAAAACGTTGTTTTTTGAAAGTACTACAAGATTATCATAACAACTTTTTGGATTTTTTTGAAAAATCGAAAATTCTTGATGCCACAAAACATAATAAAAAATGAAAAATTCCCTTTTGCGGCCGAACTATGCAAAATGCGTAAAAAGATTATCGTACAAAAATTATCCATCCAAAAAAGATCTACGAATTTTTTCCTAATCATTTTTTTAAAGGATGCATAGTTTTTGTTTTAATCGTGGAAAATAACATTGAAAATAAAAAAATTAAATTTGTAGAAAAACGACGCAAGGTACAAAAAAATTATTAAACAAAAGTTGTGCATCCAAAAAAAGATCTATGCATTTTTCCCTAATCATTTTTGGATGGAACGCGTTGTTTTTGTTTTAATCGTTAAAAATAAAAAAACTATGAAAAAATTAATAGACAAAAGTTGCTAAATCAAAAAAGAGCTACAAATTTGTTATTAATAATATTTGATAGAACGCGTTGTTTTTGTTTTAGCAGTAAAAAAAATAAAATTAACAATAAAAAATTAAATTTTTGGACAAACAACACATTGTATGAAAAAAAACATCACGTGCGTCCTAAACTACGACCCAAGACAGATTTATGTGTAAACGTCTTCGGTAAACGTTAACTGAAATTGAAATCTCACGTAAAGCAAATAATAACTCACGTACATGCAGGAGTATAAAAATTCATTTTCTCTTATACACAAGAACTCCAATATAAGGCCAGTTTCGGGGGTCGCCTCGCAGTTGCCGTGGCACTAAATTAGTCGTTTGAAACGTAAACAGTCCGCGACCTATGTACCACTTCTATTGGATTTTTCTCCCGCTTACTGCTCCCCTGTACTGTCCCCTTTCTATCGCTCGCTACTGGTGGCGATGTATTGTTGAAACTGATTATATAACAATAGAGAGAGAGAGAGAGAAAGAGAGAGAGAGAGAGAGATATCTCCCCATATCGAGCTCCAACATGTTTACAGATCAAAAAAATAATAAACAGAAGTAGTATCATTCATGGTTGAGAAAGTATTAGAATTACCGAAATTTGACACCACAGTTTTTCAACCGATCTACACGTTTTGAGACCCCCTGAAGCCGAAAATTAAGTTTTGGCGATGACGTCTATCTGTGTGTCTGTCCGTCCGCAAACGCGATAACTCTAGAAAAAATGAACGGATCAAATCGACCTTTTGCACACTTTTTTCGGTCATAAAAGAAAGAACGAGTTCGTTAACCGGCATTTCTTCACCAATGGTCATGGTTTTATCCAGCGAAAATGCTATCCAAAAATCTAATATTCCATTTTTTCGCCAAACGACGACTGTTCGATCGAAATAAAATCTGTACTAAAAATTGAAGTATAATGTGTTAAGGGGACTTTTGTCCTCCTGTTCGAGCGGTATGGGTTTTATTGTGCCAACGACGGGCCTATTGTTCGGGCAGGTATGTTTATAAATTTTAGGTTTATAAACATACGCGGTCGACTAGAAAAATTGCTGCAGGGTCAGAATTTTGTTCTTAACAAAATCTCTCGTCAGATGAGCGTGAGAGCTCAACGTGAACGGTGGTGTTTGTGGTGTCAGTGTTGAGTGTGTTCGAGTGTTATTTTGTGCGACGACAAGGGTGGCTGTTCCACCCCCCTTTTTTGTGATGCTTCGTCGGTGCTGATCTCCTTCATTTGTGTCCCACTCTATCGGATCGCCTTCAATTTGGGATTCGTCTTGCGGAATTATAATATGGATTACGTGAGTGTCTGCTGGTGAGTTTCCTCTAGATTTAGAGTTAGAATTGTAGAAGGCTTTTCCCACCACTCACCGAGTGGTGGGTTTTTATGCCAGGTGAATAAACCTTCTTCGTGTTCTCAAAATCATGGTTGTTTTTTGCTCAGACCACCTCTCTCCTCTGATATATATGTATATATTTTCTCTATCTTTAATCATTTCTGAATTTTGCCTTTTTTTTGCATAAATTGCGCACAACGACAGATACGTGAAAACAGTTTAAGAGAAGAATCGGAGCTCCCCAAAATATCTAAAGTTATTGTTTCAAACTTTTGTAGATATGACTCGTTTTTTATTTTTTGGTTTTTGTTTTATGCATCGAAAATTAATAAGTCGAAAATTCTAATTTTAAGCCACATGACGACAGATAAGTAATAAAAGTTTCTCAGAAGAATTGTAGCTTTTTAAAAGACCTATAATTTTTCTCTCATCCGTTTTTTGATAGAACTTGTAATTTCGATTTTATTTATCGAAAATACTATGAAATAAAAAGAAAACTCAAATTTTGAGCCAAACGACGTGAGATACGTGAGGAAGTCTGAAAGAGCAAGTATGACTTTTGAAAAGTCCTACAAAATTTGTTTCAACCATTTTTTTATAGTAAATTTCATTTTGGTTTTACCCTAATAGCACGGAACTTTCCCAGAACGTAAACCGTACGATATCATATTATAGTGTAGTATATGCGTTACTCAAAACTCAAAAATGATATCCATTTTTACCTAACTCTTGCGGTTTACAATATAATTGTTGTTAAAGATAACAATAACGGCAGGTTCCACTCCGGTCCCAGTGGAACGCTCCCAAGCGGCGGACATTTTACACGTTCCGAACGTTCCGTGCTATTAGGGTATTTATTGAAAATTCTATGGGAAAAACAAAATTCAAATTTTGAACCAAATAACGCAGAATACGATAAAAAGTCTAGAAGAGAAATTCTAGCTTTTAAAAAGTCCTACAAAATTTCTTTTAACCGTTTTTTGATAGGACTTTTCATTTTGATTTTATTTATCGAAAGTACTATGCAGAAAATCGAAAATTCAAATTTTGAACCAAACGGCATGAGATATGGAAAAAATTGCCAACAAGGAATTGCAGCTTTAAAAAAATCCTACAAAATTTATTTAAACCATTTGTTGGTAGGACTTGTCATTTTGCTTTTACTTATCGAAAATACTATACAAAAAAGTTGAAAATTCAAATTTTGACCGAAACGACGCAAAATGTGGGAAAAGTTTTCGGAGGAATTTCAGCGTTTAAAAATTCTTACAACATTTCTTTAAACCATGGTTTGACACAACTCCTTGTTTTTAATTTATTTATCGAAATTTATATGCAAAAATTTAAAATTCCAATATTACGCTAAAAGACGCATGACGCGTAAAAAACTAAAAGAAGACTCGTAGAATATTTATATAATATAATATATATATATAATATAATATATATCTATCAAATATATTATCAAAACAAAAATCCTATTTTTAATATGTATAATAACGCGAGATAGTGCAGAATGTCTGAAAAAGGGATTGTAGCTATTTATTGTAAGGTAATTCAGAAAATAAATATACATTTAAAAATGTCTGTGAATAATCGAGCGCGTAGCGCGATTGTTATGATGCGAATGTGTACCTCAAAGCCTACAGACCTTTGAGCAATTTAATCTTTAACTATACTTCATTACGTAGAGAATTCAGACTATGAAGATGCATACAAATACTGGGATCTAAAAGAGATGTTTTTCATAAAGTTTCATTCAAGCATTCCAAGCGCAAAGAATAAATATCAGAGCTCGAAGCGCGAGAACCAACAGACGCGCGTCCTAGGCGTACTCAAACTTGCGAGCCACGCGTACAGTGTGCGATGAGAATGTGCGCGCACAGCGGGTAGATTTGTAGAATTACAGCAGTTCTTTTTTTGAAGAACTTTTGGAATGTTTTGTTCCAATTCCAAAAATTTAGCAGTTTGCAAACGTTCCTCATTGCCTTTCATTTAATTTGCCAAATGGGAAACTCGGTATCTTAATTCGTGCAAATGTAAGTTGTTGCGAAAAAAATGTCTATATGGTAGGAATCGTATGATCTAAGCAAGTTCCACATGGTCTTAAAGCTCTGCATAGTAATGCCATAATGCAGTAAAGTCTCCTTTATTTCAAGTCCCCCGTACACGGTTATTTCAAATTGCGCAGTTCCGTCAACTCCCACCGCGGTCCATGTACACTCTCCTCCGCGTCAGTGGCTGACCAATTAATAAAAAGAGGCCCGAAGAGCGCTCTCGTTGGTTTAAATTGAGTATTTTAGGACGACCTCATGGGAATGCAGACTTTCTCGAGAAAATATTCTAAACGTAAAAGTCATAAATGTACAAAGAGTAATCTGAAGTGTACAATGTATTTTCTCAGTCAAGTTTCATTCTTTTGTCGATTGTCGACCTTTCAGTTTCACTAAATAATATAAAATATCCTAAATTTCAGGTTAGTTGCACCTCAAATTAGTAACCTCAAATTTCGGAAAGTTGATTGTATTTCGTGTCGCTGAAAGGTCGCCACTCGAGAAAAGAATGGCACATGACTGAGATAAAAGATTTTACACTTGAGAAATATTACTCTTCAGACCTTCATCTCTTACTTTTACCTTTAGAAATTTTCTCCAAAAACTCGTGTGCAGTTGCAGTCCTATAATATGCTAACCTTGCTGACGGCTGACATTTCCACCAAGCCTAGCATTGCCGTTTGCCGCAAAATATTTGCGTCGCTTTTTGATTCTATTATATTGATTTTTAGTTGGAAATTTGTACTATTTCCAGAAAATTTTTACATTTACGGCGTCATTCGTCAACAAAAACAGTGGCCAACATATTCAACTGCGCAAATCGGGGCCATCTGAAACGTTTCCAATTAGAATACATAATATCGCGCAATCTCCGCATGTGAGTAACTGTGTCTTCCGACGCTGCTGGTGTTGTTCATGCAAGAGTTGCAACCGTCTCTCGCCCCTTAAGCTGAGAAACTGCGTGGAGAAACAGCAGTTCTAGGAATGTCGGATGTATTTATCTGTATATTATTATTGATATTATTTATTGATTTAAAATCGACCCGTGCTTTTTCGGTGCATCAGTAGTTGAAAAAGTTGCTTGCAGGTGGCGCATCGATGCAAGGTCTGGAGACCATTACGGAGAATTTACACCTTACTGTACTTTATTATATTTCCTTAATAAATTCATGTATTTCATAAAGTTTAATTTTTTAAATAAATAATAAATAAATAAGTTAATAAAAATGGACATAACATACACTATTCAATGCTTCCGAAAAACAAAAATGTATATTTTTCTCAATAGGGTAGTCCATAATAATAATTTGTGACAGGCGTGTACGACAGGGTTTTTGTTAGGTAAGGAGGATGTTTTCAGCAGGAGCAATCGGTGGTATGTAGGCTAGCCGAAGGCTTAGTCGAAAGAGAGCCGTAGACGGAGCTGAAGGTGAGTTGCAGACTAGCCGACTACTCCTTCTGCAAAAATAACTCGAACCAAACAATTTTACGGGACGGAACTTTTTTCTATTTTCGGTTTTTTGATCGGGTGATTATTTTTAATAATAAGCCTAATAAACTAAAAAAAATGTGTCCCAAATTTAATTAGTTTTTAAGAAATAAATCGTCGTAAGTTAGGCAAATAACATTGAAACTGTCTCAAACTTGATATACGAACGAAATATACCCTAGCGATGCTTACAAAAAAAAACAAAAAGTTGAAAATCGCCTATTGTTTATTAATATTTAATTGCAAATTGAGACAGATCGATAACCCCGTTTTTTCAGATTCGCCGACTAAATGTATCGAGGGAATTTTAGAATTGATGAACTTCCAGTGAGACATTTGTTCCTTAGTATTAAAGGAAGATTTGTGGAAATTTTTAGATCGATTCATTAAAAATTGGCGGAAACATGCATTTTACAATAAAGCATGGGGCGCCGCCTACGATAGCTCCGTGAGTACTGAGCACCATCAGGCAGCGGGCTAGCCGTTTGGCTTTCTAGAACTCAATTTTCAATGATTTTTTAATGGTTATCTGCTTAAATGGCACCCTTCACATTCCCAAGAAATATCAAAATGACAAACTATGATTTATACGGTTACTTAATTAAATACATTTATTATTATTATTTCTAACGCAAGTATATCACATAAACTGAAGAGAAACGGTCTCTATGACGAGAATAATTTAATAAATAACGGAAGTTAAACTTTTAATACCTGGACGTAATTTTCTAAATATTATTTTCCGGTAAATAATGAAATAATTTTATCGTAATCATTATTTCTAACACAAATATATCACATACACTCAAGTGAACCGATCTCTAGGACGACTATAATTTAATGAATAACAGTAGTTAATTTTTTCATTGCATACATGTAATTTTCAAAATACAGTCGAAGCTATCAATAAGATTGCTACGAATAAGACCGCTTCCCCTCATCCTTGCTCGAGCTCGCCGAGACGGTTCCCTCACTCTCACGCTGACCTCGAAATTCCAGTCAGCCGCTACCAATAGTGCTGCCGCAGAAAAGGCAATTTTTATGGGTTTTAGGAGAGTTTTTTTGATATTATCCAAATATATCGAATATTAATTGAGCTGTTGGATCGAATAAGTGCACATAAATTTATTTCGCCGTGAGTAGAAAGGCCCCTGGAGTCTTTCTGAAACATTTTCGAATTTTAATTTTTAAAGCCTATATATTTTTTATTATATTTTTTTATTATATTTTTTGGAAAAATCGATTTTAATTCGTTTTTCACTTCAACTCGTGCTCAGTCAGTCATTTTTTGGAATATTTCAATAAAATTTCCAGGGAATGTAGTTCGAAATGTCCTTTGAGTGATACAATAGTAGTAATTTGAAAATTTATTTGAAAAAAATGTTAATAATTTTTTTCCGATGCTTGGCGTACATTGGACTTCTCTAACTTCCAGCGTTTCGTTTATGGAGCGAATTTTTTCAAAGTATTATGAATGAATAAATAAATAAATTTGCATAATGTGAAATAATTTATTCATTTCATATTGATTCTATTTTTAAGACGAACTGTGAAAAAGTAAAACAAAACCTAAACATCTAATAGTTGAGATTCACAGGATTCCTAATTCCACGAATTTTTCAATGCTCCAAATTCGTGGAATTGAAAAAAGTGAAAAATCGAGAAAGTGCACTTGTTTTTGGTACGTATTCTAACAATAATAATTTTAAAAAATTCAAACAAAATTTTAATCAGTGAAATTTCATAGAAAATCAGTGACGATCAGTAAGTGAACGATTTTTCACTATTTTATCAGCAAAATTTCCGTTTTTTCTTTCAGGGTCAAAAATATATATATCTATTTCAAATAAAGTCCAGAATGCAGAAGTTTTTGAGGCAGTTCAACTCTGTTGTATACGTTTGAAGTGTTATGAACAAGCATCTCATTAGTAATAAAAAGTTAAGAAAGCATAATATTTATATTAAAGACGTTTATATATTTTTAATTTAACATTAATTAAATAACGGAAAAAGATTTTAAATGAAAATAAATTATTTCAATGCAATGTTATATATTTATTTAATGATTGATAATACTTTAATTTTACCTGATTTCTTGAGTAGTTTTTATTTTTGGCGCCGGTGAACTGTATTAAGAATCGGATATGAGACTCTCGCTACAGTCCGCGCGCGAGTCGCAAAGCCGTGAGCGACTTGAGACATTAATAATTCCTTAAATATCAATTCGATTGGGCTAACATTTTCCAGAAAACTTCTTTGTACTCTTGTTAACAACTTTCACGCTCGAAGTTTTTTATTGCTGAAAATTCGCTAGATAAACGAAACGCTGGAAGTTAGAGAAGTCCAATGTGCACCAAGCATCAGCAAAAAATTATGAACAATTTTTTTTTAATCAATTTTTAAATTCCTTCTGTTGTATCACTCAAAGGACATTTCGAAATACATTCCCTGGAAATTGTATTGAAAAATTCCAAAAAATGACTGACTGAGCACGAGTTGAAGTGAAAAACAAATTAAAATAGATTTTTCCAAAAAAGTGAGTTTTTTTACTTCAATTAGAAAAATAAAAAAGCTACAACTTTTTGCCTGCAGAACAAAAGATGCGCAATGAAATTTTACATCTAGATATAGTCTTTAAAAAATTAAAATTCGAAAATGTTTCAGAAAGCCTCCAGGGGCCTTCCTACTCCCGGCGAAATAAATTTATGTGCACTTATTCGATCCAACAGCTCAATTAATATTCGATATATTTGGATAATATAAAAAAAAACTCCTAAAACCCATAAAAATTGCCTTTTCTGTGGCGGCACTATTGGTAGCGGCTGATTGGAATTTCGAGGTCAGCGTGAGAGTGGGAGAAGCGTCTCGGTGAGTTCGTGCAAGGATGAGGGGAAGCGGTCTTATTCGTAGCGGTCTTATTGATAGCTTCGACTGTATTATTTTTCGGCAGATGCTTCAATAATTGTAATTTAGGTAGAATTCACTTGTATGACGATCAAGGCCTCTATAATAACCATTAAAAAATCATTGAAAATTGAGTTCTGGAAAGCCAAACGGCTAGCCCGCTGCCTGATGTTGCTCAGTACTCACGGAGCTATCGTGGGCGGCGCCTCAAGCTTTATTGTAAAATGCATATTTTCCGCCAATTTTCAATGAATCGATCTAAAAATTTCCACAAATCTTCCTTTAATATTAAGGAACAAATGTCTCACTGGAAGTTGTATCAACTCTAAAGTTCCCTCGATACTTTTTATCGGCGAATCTGAAAAACGGGGTTACCGACTTGTCACAATTTGCAATTAAATATTAATAAACAGTAGGCGATTTTCAACTTTTTTTGTTTTGTAAGCATCGGTAGGATACATTTCGTTCGTATATCAAGTTTGAAACAGTTTCAATAATATTTGCCTAACTTACGACGATTTATTTCTTAAAAACTAATTGAATGAGCATCCGATTAAAAAACCGAAAATAGAAAAAAGTTCCCTCCCGTCATTATCTACAAGCCTATAATTTTGAAAAATTAATTTTTTTACTTTTGAAATTTCCGTTCACCAAGATGTTTGGACAGTACTTTTTCCCAATCTCAAGCTCTGAGCGAGTTTCTCGATCTAGACCCTCAATAGCCTTCATAGCGCGAAACACGTGTTTTAATTTCATATACTTTCAAAGCCCAAGAAAATACATGCGTCAGTTTGATAAAAACAATAAAAATAATTAATCATCAACGTTTTGAGGCGAAAGCTTGAAAGCTTTATGGAGTATCAGTTAGACTGGATACGTTAAGTCAAGTTCGGATGATTTACCTAAATTGAACACGTTAATGACAACTTATTTTTTCGGGAAGTGCTCCAGTTTCCACATTGCTTTTAGTTCGCATATAAAATGTAAAATAAATATTCCAGTGCATCATGTATATTCTAATTGAAGATTAGGAACTTATTTCTGGTTAATTTTTTATTGTACATGACACAAATTGAAAAATGTCTAATTTTAATACTTTTCACGTTAAATTGCAAGTTTGTATTCTAACCTCAAACATATGAACTTGCCTTGCATAATCATGCAAAAAGTGTTAAGTCAGGAATTTGTCTGTTTTGCAGTGACTCTTTTTTCAAACAGAAGTATCTCTACAGTGTAAAAGATCTAAATCTAATATATTTAAGGCTAAAATAAAAATTGAATTTTAAGGTTCCAGCTTTTGCATATGTTTGAAAAGATCGCATATATAATGTATTATTCTTAACAGGCGATAAAGGGTTCCCTAGTAGAAAAAGCCCTTTCTTTCCCCACCGTACCTATGGTACTTACGACTTCGCAGATGTTCCTACAGTACTTACGCCCGCGAATACGTTACCTACGGTAGTTATGCACGCGAAGACGTTATCTACGGTGCTTATTCACCTGAAGACGTTACCTACGGTACTTATGCACGCGCAGTAGTTAACTAATAACCATAAGAGTAATATGCAGCACAGTGTGTAACCAGTGCGCAAGCATGTGCACCGCAGGAAACATCTTCGTAACTGTAAATCTTCTAAGTTTCACGTAAAATAATAGTTTAGGTATTGACAATTTAATTATTTCTGGAGGACCAGAAAGCATTGAACATTATTTTTCTCAGTATATAAATACTCTCTATCCAGATGACCAAGAAGATGATTATGATGTGCAATATAACCAAGTTCGGAATAATTATTTGAAGAATTATCCTATCCTTGAACTGCTAGTGCTCTTTACATTATCATAGTACATTACTCTTACATTACATTACTCTTTACATTATCATAATACTTGGATACGATATCACACTGACGAAATATAGTTCTAGATGTCCCCGGTGAGACTGTCTCAGGGAACGTCCTTCAGGATGTGCGAGTTTATGTATCACATGTCATAGGACTTCTAAAATACTTACGGTGCCCCTTGCACTACACTGTTAGTAGAGCAGTTTGATGAAGCTGCTTCATCGAAATTCCTTGGCGAAGTTCGCTGAAACAGCTTCCCTCATCGCAGACTTGGTTATGATTTGACGTTACCTAAGGTGTTGACGCCTGCGTAGTCGTTACCTACGGTACTTACGCCTGCGCAGATGTTAATTACAGGACGTACACCTGTTTACACGTTACCTACAGTATGTACGCCTGTGAAGACGTTACTTATTCATACAAAGTAGTTAAATAATAACCTTACGTAATATACAGCTACAAGCACAGTGAGTAAAAAGTGTGCAAGCATGTGTACCGCTGGGAAATTCGTATCCACTGCGCAATCATAAACACCGAAAACGTGACGGATAATAACCTAAACACTCAGAAGAAGGTTGCTGAAATAATACTGGCTAATAAAGGGCTGTGGTCAACAAAGAGGTGCGTTCTGGGCCCTGAGGCAATTTCAGTATCAGCAACATGTAGGGGTACTGCAGAATAGTAAACCTACACAACCTAGAATCTCATAAATGATTAGTTTTTGAGTTATATGACGAAATACATATTTTTTCAAAATCACTTTCTTTAAACTACTAAACATATTTCGTTGTTCTTTTTTTTTAATGAAAGATATTTTCAAGCACTTTTAAAATATGTACATAACTCTGTATGAAAGTCTTTCAAAAGCCGAAAAAAAATTAAAATTGTGCCCTTCAAGAATGCATGTTTTAATACACTAGATCTTCGCGTAACAAAGTAATCTTTTAATTTTCGGATTCTATGGAAAACACTACAAAAGAAACGATCAATGGCACTTTCGATATCGATGTGGAAAGTAGTGAAAATTTGTAGTTAACAGTTTTCAAAGCACCTCTGATATCGATGCGAGCAGTTAATGTTCGTGAGTATTCATTCCAGATGGATCTATAAAAAAACGTATAGTTGTCAGAAAATTTTTCAGTGTTAATTTTCAATATTGCAAAAAATGGCTGAGTGTTACATCCACGAGTGATTCCAACGCAGTCAGCTTGATTTGCGCATGTTCGAAATAGCGGCACGCGGGGTGACCCCTCTTCGGTACGTCTTTCGAGCGCGCTGCGCGATCGCAGACGAGCCTTCATTTGTTTCTTCGCTGCTGTAAAGTGCGCAGGCATTGATACTCATCTTTCCTTTATTCATTTTTTTTACTCTTTTAGACAGATCTGTTCACACTAATATGGCTACGCATTATTGCCAGTGTCTTTTGGAAGATAAAAGTAAAAAACCGGACAGTAAATACGGCTAGTAGATGGTCGTAGATTCTGTGCACTCGACAGCAGCGGAGGAACAAATGAAGACTCGTCTGCGATCGCGCTCTAAAGACGTACTTGGTGGCGGTCGCCCCGTGTGCTACTACTTCGAGCATGCGCTGGTCAAGCTAACTCCGTTGGAAATATAGTTTCCTGTATAGTTTCCCATGTCCAATTTTGGGTTATTCAATGATTGTTTTTAGAGTTGTAAAATATTAAAATTTTGAATAGCGATGGGGAAGGTCATATTGTAACTTATGGGAAACTACAAGGGAAACCATATAGGAAGCTATACATATATTAA
>CAKNXH010062055.1:58428-69945 GCA_932178445.1 Andricus quercusramuli | reverse complement strand
ATTAAGTTGAGCCTGGATCCTATACAGTTTCCGATATGGTTTCCCATCTACACTGGAACTTGGATTTAATCAGTCCGGATTTACTTGGTTTCGAGAATTGATGCTATGGCGGTTTTATGATGAGAGGAGTCTGGATTTAGTTTGAAAGCAATTACAAGCCATGTCCGAAACCGGTATTAAATTCCAAGTTCCAGTGTAGTTTCCTATATAGTGTCCTTTGTCAGGGTGAGCCTCAACCAACTTCAACTTGAACTTTTTACTCAATGGTAGTTCTTTGCAGGATTTTGAAGCCCTCTCTGTGCTGCGAAAGCATCTAATCCGAATGAATCCAATTCAATCCGAGCTCGGATTCATCCGGATTGAAAATTCAGGATATATCAATCCGAGTTTGGATTGATTCGGATTCATATGGATTGAAAATTTGATTCGGATTGAATCGGATTAATTTTTAACCGATTTAGATCGAACGAAATGTAGAACTTTTTTCAGATTGGTTCGGATTTATTCGGGTTGGTTCAGATACAGATTTCTGAATGAATTCCTATCTGAAACTGTCCCTAGGGAAGTTCAAGTTGAAGTTGATTAAGGCTCACCGTGATAAGGAAAACTATGTAGGAAACTACACCGGAACTTGGAATTTAATACCAGTTTTTTGGCATGGCTTGCAGTAGCAAGAATTGATGCCGTAGCATCAATTTTCGAAAGGACGTAAACCCGGACTGATGAAGTCCAAGTTCCAGTGTATATAGGAAACCATATCGGAAATTACATGGGAAACTGTATAGGATTCAGGGTCAACATACTATATGTATCTTGTATAGCTTCCTATATGGTTTCCTATATAGCTTCCCTTCTAGTTTCCCATATATTTTCCTACATAGTTTCCTATAAGTTATAATATGACTTTCCCCATTACTTAACATTCAAAATTTTAATATTTTACAATTCTAAAAACATTCAATGAATAAAAAAAAGTGGACATGGGAAACCCTATAGGAAACTATATGGGAAAAACTAAATAGGCTATTTAAAATAGGCTATATGTAATAAACTATACAGGGTGTCCCAGACTCAAGTGTCCGGACTTATATAGCCATATAAAAATGAAAAAAATAAATAGAAAATTCCTTTTCCAAAAATCAGTTGAAGTTTTAGTTTTTTAGTTATAAAACATTTAAGCTGGACCTATCAGGAGCGCCGTATAAACAGCCGTGTGTCCGTGAACCAGATTTCAACGCAGTGTTATCGAAGTGAGCGCAGAGGTGGGGTTAGCGACGGGAGAATACTACGTTGGAATCCCGTTCACGTACACTCGGCTGTTTATACGGCGCTCCTGATTAGTCCAGCTTAAATGTTTTATAACTAAGAAACTAAAAGCTCAACTGATTTTTGGAAAATGATTTTTCTATTTATTTTCTTCATTTTTATACGGCTATATATGTCCGGACACTTGAGTCTGGGCCACCCTGTATAGGCTCAAATTACTATACATATACACAGAAAAAACTGGGGGTTCGATGAGGTTGCGGCTAAAGTAAAAGTTGGCATCCTTTAGAACAGGAATGGCCAACGAGAGGTTCTGACGCTTCTCCTTTCCTCCCGTTTCTTCCCCTTCTCCGAGCGCCTTACCGAGAGTTCTCCTCTTCTCGTTTCGTTATACTCGCACCTCGAGCACGCACTGTTAACGCAGCTGTTAGCTTTCGGGGCCGTTCGGCCTCATTCGCCCAGCAGCGGAGGAGACTCGACCCCTCTGCAAACCGCGCTCAGCACATGGTCCCAACGAAGGTGGTAAGAGAGGGGATCACGAACTGACAGATTTGTACTCTTTTACTCTCGCATTGGACATCCCTGCTTTAGAACTTAGACTCCAAAGGAACTCATTTTGAAGGTTCCTTTTTAGTTCGTTGATATCCGATAGATGGCCATTGGCGGATGCTGACGTTTTCAACTTCGTAAGGACTGAAAAGAGCGGGCCTATTTGAAACCTAGAGGGGACTTAGAGAACCTTTTTCTCTAGAGGTGCCGGTTCCACGACTCTCTGGAGATGATCAACTCCCTTGCTAGGCTAGTGTTCACCGCATGGGCCACCGCGGCTCTTCCAGAGTGCGAGGCGGGAATCGAACCCGCAAGCCGACGGAGTTGGTCCAAAGCATATACCTTAACCCCCGCGACCATCGTCCCACTAAAATTGCAAGTGTATATTATAAAATTTAAAATAGTCCCGCGCTTTTTGGTACATGTACACTTGAAATCGTCGGATTTTCAACATAACCTTAAGAACTGCCACATTTCATGTGCATTATCTTCTTTCAAGAATGACTAATGTCTGTAATTTAAGTTTCCTTATTAAATTTTTCCCAGTGCAATATGATTTAATCCGAATCATAAAGTAAAATGTGCATAATTACCTTGTAAATTCTTCAAAGTGTGTCAAGGCAGAAGTGACACAAAGACTCTATTGAAACAGTTTGAATCCATACTTTGGGTTCCTTTAGAAACCATTTTTCATTTTAGGTTGTGGACTGCTATCCTCTTAAGTTCTGCTGTTAGTTCCACGAATACACCAGAGCTCCAATTCAGCAGATTTACTGGACTTGGTAAATTTTTGCTGTCGATCACTTTGATCTTAGCTTCCGTCCAAGGCTGTCATCCGCCGACAGCTTCAATGAGCTAAGTTCGGAACACTCCGTCCGAACAGATGACGATAAAAGCATAATTTTTGAAGCGGCCATCTTCAAATCTTGGGATGACTTCTTCAGGTTGCACCACATCTATTTTCTTCTCTAATGCCGCTTCAATTATCTTGACGTTGCCGATATCGAGTTTGGTTTTTGGAAACCCCTCTGCGACTATGGCCATTTTCAGGAGACTTTAAAGGGCCGCACCTTCTTCTGCTTCTTGATTTCATTCGATGTACTGCTATCAGAATGGGTTTTCTTTGGGTTACTCCCAGATGGTCCCCCACTTATAGGTTCCAACGTATGCTCTAAGGCTCCTTCGGTAATTTTCATCTTCTCAGGAGCAGATGCTTTTTCCAGAGGGGCCGTTGGCAACTTCACCTAGGTATTTTGATTTTGGAGAGCATTCATTTTGTTCCCACGAGTAACTAGGGAAATATTTTGGTCAATACCTACAGAGCCCCGCTTGAACCCCGACTGCTTATTATTTAGCATTGTAACCATTTTCGGCAGAAATCCTCGGTACAGGGACCCTTTAACTGCAACCCGAGAACGGGCCCAGTAGCCTAGTCAAAGGCCCCAGCCCAGTAAAGGAACTAACATTTTGAGTTATGAATATTTTTGCTAAATTGAAGAGTTTTCGAGGCGTCTCCACTCGACTGTGTCTCGTGCTGAAAACATTCCACTCTTGCAAAGTCCCTGTTTCCCCACTTGTATCACAGTGTACTATTTTTTATTTTTTTGTGAAATAAAAACTATAAAAGAAAATTATAATTATTGGCGCTCAACCGACTTTTCCCTTTCAAAAACATTTTTCGATCGGACATAACATTTTTGGAAAATGTGCAAAGAACATGTTCTTTGGATTGAGTTAAATGCACACTTTTTTGGAAGAATTTGAATGTGTACAGATTGTCGTGGTATTTCAAACGTTTCAAAATTAGAGAAAATACATAAAAAAATTGAAAAGTACTAAATCACGAACATTTTTTTCCAAAAAACAAAATGTGAACATATTTCTTTGGTTCAAGCGAAATAAATATCAAGTTCGACATATTCAACTTTTTCAAAACGTGTGTATTTTCCTTAATAAAAAACAGGAATATGTAAGAGTGCTTTCAGTACAATCTAATTTTAGAACTTCAGTCGAGTATAAAGAAAACAATGAAAATTTCAATGAACACATAGCTTTTATATATTACGGACAGTAAAAGTTCAGTCTGTTCACGTTGAAGAGGGCGTAAGTAAAGCTGAAAAGTTTCAAGCAACCCTAGGATTAATTAATACTGTGACGGCTGACATATTAAAAGACGAAACAACGGACTCCCTCATATTTGATCGATTGCTTCAGTATGCTGTGAATGCTTTAATCAGGCTGCTGAAGACATTTTAAAAAGAAAACGAACTGCAACAACGGACAGTATTAAATCCATACCTTATTTTTTGTTTGTTATTGTTCCTTGAAGTCACGTAAATATTGAAAAACAATGGAAAACACGAAAAGAAAGAAGCCTGTAAGCAAAAAAAAAAACATCAGCCTGTTGATTTGAAGAAAGCAATTAGCAGTAATGATGTTTGCGCTTCGAACACAAATTTCTAACTTCCAAATTTCCGCTCGACGAGAAAGAAGTATGACAGGACAAAGCATCTGAACACGAAACCCATTTATTTACAAAAGGAAGTCTTAAAGAAAGTAATAAACGCGAACGAAAATATAAATATTCATTCAGGATTTGACCATTTATATTCTACACCAACAATCCAGTAACTAGAAAAAATAGTCAGTTGCAGTAAATAATGTAAAAAAACTTCGTTCTAATACTTGTATTGAAAGTTTTCAATAGTTTTATGTTTATTAGGGGGCCCATTAAAATTTTTATATGAAGATATACATTTGACAACTATTAAAATATGAAATATATTAGTCTTTAATTGCATTGATGTCTGATTTTTCCTTCAATTCTTGAATTACTTCTAAAAGCACAGTTGAATTTATTCATAAGCACTTCAATTAATTAAAGTTTGCCTATACACTACTTTAATTATAAATAAAAATTAGTATGAATAAATAATTACAAATATTTCGAAACAATTGACTGTGATGTTAACCAAATGTAGCTAGCTACTATCATATGGAGCAAAATGCACCGAGTGTACCCGCCTAAAACTTTGTTGTCGCCAATCTTATTGGCACTTTACAAAATTGTAGTGTTATCTGACCTCTTTTCATTCTGTAGAGGGGGTGTGTCTAGAACAAAAAGTTGTCAAGATACAGGGACCAAAGTTTTTGAAGTTTTACCCTACCTGCTTATTTTCAATAATTCATAAATTCTACGACAGTTATCCGATGTAACTTTTACACCATGTTTTTTGGAAAGGGTTTTTCATGAAGTTGAAAATAAAAAAATCATTTTTTATACAAAAATCAATATGACCTTGTTTTTCAATTTTTCAATTTTTTTTCAGTTTTTGTCCAAACGCGACCCTTTTTATTTTAATAAAACTAATCTTAAAAGAAAGCTTGTACAGATGCTCTTAAGCACACGGGCACTCTTAACATACAACGTATACAATTGAAAAATACAAATTTTCACGTATGCACTAGAATAACTTTTTGCAAACAATATGAACGCCCATAACACCTTAAAAAGAGCATTTAAAATTTAAATTTAATACAAGGGATAATATCCTATTTGTATTTTAGAACCATTGGAGTGATTAAAAAACTCTACTAACTTTTCGGATAACCCAGTGAAATTTGTAGCGTCTGAAATTATTAAGTTTTGAATTAATCTACTATTGGCTTGGAAGTTAGCAAATCGAAGACAAAATATATGACCGTCGGCAGATCCGAACAAAGTAATCAAGACGGGGATCTAATGGCTGGAAATATGAAATTTGAAAGGTTTAGCGAGTTTAAATACCTCGGGTCTATCATAACTAGCGAAAATAAGATTAAAACGGAAATCAACGCGCGGCTGCACGCTGGCAATGGGTGCTATTATGCAGCAAACAAGCTACTAAAATCGCGATCGCTATCTAGAAACATCAAAGTAAGAATTTACAAAACGATAATAATGCCGGTCGTCATGTACGGGTGTGAAACGTGGGCGCTGACGAAAGGGGAGGAGGATAGGTTTAGAGTTTTTGAGAATAAAGTACTTAGAAAAATGTATGGTCCAAAAAGGGACGAAGAGACAGGTGAATGGAGAAAACTGCATAATGATTAGCTGCATGCTCTCTACGGGTCAGCAAATATTAATAGAGTAATGAAAGCGCGTAAATTAAGATGGGCGGGTCATGTAGCAAGAATGGGAAATGAAAGAACAGTGGCGCAAGTTTTAAGAGGGAGACTGATTGGTAAGAGACCCTTAGGCAGACCGAGAAACAGATGGGAGAAAAATGTAAGGGATGATTTAAAAGAACTAGGACATAATTGCTTAAACTGGATGGAGGATGTACAGGATAGAGATGTGTGGCGGTTTCGGGTAGATGAGGCAATGAACTTTCGAGTTCAAACTGCTAATTTATAATAATATAATAATAATAACCTAAATAGTGTCAAATTAAAACATACATAATTTCACAATATCAAATTTACAGTACCGTTTAATAGTACATATCAGGATGGCTTTTTGTGATATGCGCTAAAAGGATCATAATTTTGATAAAGAAAGTATCAATTTTGTTCTCTGAAATACCCGAAAACATATCGAAATCCTACAAAAAAAGTACCAAGCTAAATTATTGACCTAATTCTGTAAGGCAGGGGTCACCAGCGAGGGGAAATTTCTCGAGTCCAGCTCCGTTAACACGTGTGGATCGCTCGCTTCGTCTCTCCCACCAAGAGTCTCCACTCCACTCTAAGGGTTCGGGGTGGTGGTAAATTCTATTCTATGACGTCAGAATTTACCACTACCCCGAACCCTTAGAGTAAAGTGGAGACTCTTGGTGGGAGAGACGAAGCGAGCGATCCACACGTGTTAACGGAGCTGGATTCGAGAAATTTCCCCTCGCTGGTGACCCCTGCTGTAAGGAAACTAATTTTAAAGATAAATCTCCATGGAATTTTTTACAAGAAAATAACGAAACTGGGTATTCTTGGGTGGGAAAGGAAAAGTAAATAAGATGGAAATCGTAGCAGGCAGGAAAGAGGAAGAGGAGTTGAAAAGGAGACAGATATTTGCCCAATTTCCTTATTCATGCTATCTTCGATTGCCGAACGGTAGCCTTGTCCAGTTGGATAAGAGATGTAACCTAGCCCATTTTCGACAATTCGTATGAAATTGGTCGCATATCATTTTGAACGATGACAATTTGTATGATGCCTTCATTTGTTTTCGTGTCTCATTTTTGTTGCAACTCAAAACTACACCGAATTCGGCGTGCTTTTGAAGATCAGCGTTTTTTTTCCTGGAAGGGGTTCCTACTTATTTGACCCCTGCAATCCGCAGTAAATTTACCAGAGTATACGTAAACAAACGTGACTCTTTTAAAGAAACGAACGACACTGAACATAAACATACGGCCATGTAAATTGTCAGCTCGTGTAATTCTTGCCTTCCCTCGCTTCATTTTAACATAACAGGCGCGTTGGGATTGCAAATTTGACCTTTTTTCTTAAAATAGTACAGTACTCTGTATTGTATGGACTGCCCTTTTCATTTTCAAAGGGAACTCCAAAAAAATTATCCAACAAATTTTTAGTCATTCTTTCTTTTCATTCACATCGCTACAATTCGAATTTTACAAGTTGCCTTGACTACACCACATGTGTCGCTAATACAAATTAACGCTGTATCACTCACGAACGAAATTGCGTGTGTGAGCTTTTTTTGAATTTATATTTAAATACAAGACATTGCATATTGTACCACCTGCCTGATGAAACTATTGCTTACTCTGTAATTTAGTATGGCAAAATATATCGTTTGTAAAATCACGCACGCATTTTCGTCTCCACAAAAAACCTGTGAAAATCCAGCTTTCAAGACTGAACAGAACTACTTCTTGCGGATTTTGTCTATTAACATTTGTTTGTTTATTAGCATACATTTTGAGTTATCTAAATTTGAAAATGTGTTTGTGGCTGAAGATTAATTAGTTTCGTTCAATTTTCTAATCAGACAGGCGTGCAATTTATAATAAATAACGTACAGCGAAGTACCTGTCAGGGATACTGAAAGTCAGATCCTTTATCATGTCTCCGTAGGATCAAGTAGTAAATAGCCGGCATTTGATTGTCGCAATTCAATCTAAGATAATGTAATTCAGTTCAAGTTAGTTTAATTTACATAAGTTCAACCGCTTTGCACAGGTCTAGGACCTAAGAAAATATCGCAACTGTACTTATGGATCATTTAACATTTATTAATATGCTATTGTTAAATAATAACAAGAATCTACGCTGTCCTCTTACTGCTTAAACGCACCAATAGTATATTTCGATACGAGAGGCCAAATGAGCGGTTTGCTCACTGAGTGTGAAGGCACAGCACTGACCCTTCGGCTCGGCTTCGAGTTTGTGCTGGGCCTTCAGACTCGCAGTGAGCACCCACCTGTGCGACCTCGTATATCGAATACTGATGTATACTGAATACTGATCACTGATGTTAGGGATTTTGCTCATCGCCTTTGCGTAGGATGCGGAATCGACAATTTTCAATATCTGTAAACGGTGGCTGAATGAGGGGTGTGCATGTATGTGTGAAGAAAAAGGTATTCTTGGACTTTTATTCATTGCGCGTTTCGCACTTGTATTTCTCCGGATTTCCATACGAAATTCACTCGAATGATCTATTCCCGTGAAAAAGAGTCGTTTCAAATGAGTTTCTGCCTCTATTTAAAACTTTTTAACAATGATCCTTGTTTGATAGAAGTGTGGAAAAGGAAAGAAAGGTCGAAAAAGTCCTCTGAAGCGTTTGAAGGAGAAAACTACGTAACTTGTTGATCATATTTCACATAAAAATTGATAATTTATTCTAAAAATCGTCATTCTGTGAAGGTTAGGTTTACTTCTTGAAATGCTGTACAATATTTGTTATACATTCACACCCTCCCTGATCAGAAAATTCAACATTAAATAAAACACTAAATTTTTAATTTCTTTTTTGGATATAAGAACAATTTATTGACACAAGTAATTTCATTTTAGTGTTTCTTAAATATCTAAGAGACATTTGAAGAAATGCCTTTTGTTCTTTCAGAATAAACGAGAAAAATGACTCTAATTGAAGGTGTAGGTGAAGAAGTGACAGATTTCTTTATCATAGTTGGCGTTTTGTTGATCGGTTGGCTCGCATGGTGCTCGACAAATATTAGCGATCAACCTTTAATACGCACAGTACTTATTTTGCAACACCGCACACGCACACGCATCGCCGAATTGTCCGCCACCAACGGTGTCAATTCAGCTAGTCAAACTTCAAGTCTGGATTTACCGGAGGACGAAACCAGGTCATCAGACCCAACGAATATTAATAATCCACAAACGCCTCTCGACGGTAAAAATCTAATTTAAATAAAAATATGTTATCTTATAAGTACATTTTTTTTACCATTTAAAGTATAATTGCCTTGATTTTGTGAAAAAGTCTTCCAATTTGGAATCCGTTAAATTGGAAGGGTTTCACCTTTTAAAAGACTGGATTTGAAATCATATAAATTTAAAAATCTTAAAATCTTGAAGTTGACAACAAGTTTTTCGATGTTATTAGCAATAAAAGTTTAAAGACTTTGATTTTCAAAACATTTAAATTAGAAAAATAATATTAGTTATATGCAATAGAGAAAATGGTTTCTAATGAGATTCACATTAAAAAAGTCATTTTTAATGCAGATCATAAAGTTGAATTATAAGTATTATGCCAATTTCCTTTTGCACGTTTTTTGGGGAATTGATCAAATGTCCCTTGCAGAAATATGCTATGTATTCAAGGTCTTAAATTACCCACTTCCCTCTTTTATGATTCCAGGTGTTACAGAAATGTCTACGGAATTGAATGCCACTACAAATGCAGTTGAAACTACTTCAGAAGACGTTTTGATCGAAGCGATGGATTCATTTAATAATGACGATTCGCGGTTGCTTCCGAGACCCGCAAAAATAAGCACCTCTGATTCGCAGCCCAATGTAACGGAACCTACCCCTGAGGTAATTGCAGAGCAAGTAGCCGAAGATCTATCGCCGCTGAGCGAAGAAACTAAAATAAGCATAAAATTAAAATTTATCAACGATGAACAGAAGCTAGTAACCGGAAATCTGAAGGAAATGCTTGGTGACTTTAAAAGGCAAGTGTCGTGAATAACAATTTCAGATTTGATACCAAATTAGGGTGTTCGCAGGTAAGAAATAACCTGGAAATCATGTAAAAGTCAGGAATTTTGAATTAAAGAACTTGTAAAAGTCAAGGAATTTCTATAACAGTCATCTCAAATGACTTGCCAAGAATAATACTGATAAATGTCATACAGAATATTTAATTTATATAACTGATTTACAGGATTCAAACTGACACACTTTTTTACTTTTTTCATACTTTTTGTGTACAGAATACTGTTTCGATACTTTTATCAGCCTAAGGGTACTTCAAGCTATTTTTTAAAGCAGTAGAAACTCACTTTTGCATTTAAAAAATTGTTAAACTCATGTCTGCGTTAAAGAAAGAATATTTCGTGTGTACCTTGGGGGATATTGGACTTTTTTTACTTGAGTTATGTTTTTAAGGGCATGTACCATGCCCTTAAATGTATAATGCCACTAATTACGTGGCATTACATTCTTTGAGTTTATAATTTTAAAAATTTACCTGTGCTAAAATTTTAGGAAATATTTCGAAATATATAAGGACAAGTCTGTGTGGTGCGGCACAATTGAAGGCCAGGATGCGAAAACCGGGCGAGCGCTCGAAAACGTGAAAAAGTATTGCCCAAGTACCTTGTGATATCCAAATTTTAAAGTTAAAAAAATTAAATTAAGAAAAATATAGACTTGTAGAGAATATTAAAATGGAACTTTTTTCTATTTAAAGTTTTTCTTCCCGATGTATATTTTTAATAATAAAATTGAAAAAGTGGGAAATTTTTTTTCCCAAATTCAATTATTTTTAAAAATATAAATCGTCTTTACTCAGACAAATATAATTGAAACTGTTTGAAATTTGGTATACACATGCATTATACCCCAGCGACGCCTACAAGATGAAGAAAAATGTCAAAACTGCAAATTGTTTAATAATAATTAATTGCAAATGGAGTCCTGACGGTAAGAACGTTTTTTTAACTTCGGCGAAGAAAAGTATCGAGTGAACTTCAAAGTTGAAAAAACTTCCAGTGAGACATTTGTTCCTCACTACTGAAGGAAGATTTCTGGAAAATTTTAGAACAATTCATCAAAAATTGGCGGAAATATGCATTTTGTAAGAAAGTGCGCGACGCCGTCTACGACTCTCGTTAACAGATTCAAACGCTTTACAACGTTAGTATTCTCGTCTGTACTCTCCTATAAACATAAAAGACTCGTCTTTTCAATAAATAAACATTCAAAAATCTGCACTTTCCCCAATTAATATAAAATTGACTGCTCTATGTTTTTGGACATTCCGTTCTTTTCAGTGAATTAGAAAATATCTAAAAATAGAAAAATTTGTGCTTCGCAAGTTGTTCCACCCTTTGCTTTGTTTTCTTCTTTTTTGTAATAAGGAATGTAAACAAACCATCTAGTGTCTTTGTTTTGAAATTTTTAGTATGAAAAGGACTCAGTGTCTCAAACTGTTTCGGATAGTGCCGATCGCTCTTTGATTTTTTACATAAAATTGAACGTATATTTTTTGTTCTGTTA
>CAKNXH010062055.1:0-48428 GCA_932178445.1 Andricus quercusramuli | reverse complement strand
CGTGGGAGGCGGAGTTGCGCCATGCTCTCTCTCGCAAAAACCGAGCGACTGGCTTAAAATTGGACGCGCAAGAAAAAATTTGACTTCCACAGCGAAACTACGATTTTTTTTACTCTTGTGGGAATCGTGGAATCCAAGATTCCCTTGTTAAAAAATTTACTGTTTTTTCACCAAATGGAAGCTTTTTGGGAGATAACCCACAAATCAAAGGAAATTTAATTTATATATATATATATATATATATATATATATGTATATGTATATTTTTTTTCCAGTTTCGGTTTTGGTTCCTTGGGAATCAAACCGAAGGGGCCTATGAGAAAGCTACCGAACGCGTCCTCGGGTTGCGGATAGAGGGTCCCTGTACCAAGGGTTTCTGCTGAATATGGTTACAATAATGTATAAGCGGTCACGGACAATTGTCCAGGGATGGTCCCGAAGGAATAACCCCTAAGCGAAGGCGTAAGAACCGTGCCGAAAGCTGAATGACACCTGGGTGAGGTGTCTCTAACGGTGACCTGAGAACTATCAATTGTAGTGTATACAGTGCAGCGAGAACTTTGGCAGATGCAAACCGTAAAACAAAATCAACGGTTGATCATAAGACCAAAAGACGAATACATCAACTTAGCACAAAGATTGGCTGGGCAAGACAGTACGCGTCCCGCATTCAGTGTGTAATTGACTACATCACGTCTGGCAGGACTTTCACTGCCAAGGTTCGAAAGGTCGCACGCGAACTGCGGATCCGTCATCACACAATCAACAAGTCGAAGCTGCTGACCGTCAGGCAGCATATTGTTGATAGAATACGAGTACTATCTAACGCCAAGAGAAGTCTTGAGTGGAGGGAGAGGTGGGTCAGTGAAAATCAACAGTTTTTGTCTGACCCATCTCGACTCTTTCAAGACCCTCCAGTTACTGTCGACGATTCGCCCAAATCAGCGGAGGTCGCAACATTTTGGAGAGAAGTCTACGAGGTCCAACATCCACTTCAAGAAGTCTCAAAGAACATAAATAGCTTCAAGGAGCTGTGCAATGCCCTCATAACAGCTGAGGAGGAATGCCCACCTATGACTACCGAGGAGGTGAAAAACGTATTAAGAGGCATGAAAAACTATTCCGCTCCGGGACCAGATGGTATCAAGACCTTCTGGTGGAAGAAGTTTCCTTCAACCCACCAGCATCTGACCCGAATTTTCACCTCATCTAAATTCGGAAGAGCCTATTCTGGAGTGGTTGGTGGAAGGGCGCACAGTGCTCCTGCCGAAGACGGGCAACTTAGCTGACCCTAAGAACTACAGGCCAATAACTTGTCTGAACACACTGTATAAGATCTTTACAGCTATCCTAAATGATAGGATTCTTCGGACTACCTGGCCTAGCAGGATGTCGGGAAAACCTGCTCATCGATAGATGTGTTTGTAAAGACGCAGCATCCTATCAGCGATTCCTATCGATGGCCTGGATTGATTACCGGAAAGCTTTCGATTCAACCTCCCATAGACTTATCATCTGTCTGTTGGAAAGCTTGTAGGTTCATCCACATATAGTTAGATGCATAGAGAGATTGATGCCTCTTTGAAAAACTAGATTTACTATCACATCTAGAAATTATCGTCTGACAACGAACAACGTCACCTTCCAGAGGGGCGTCTTTCAAGGTGATACTATAAGCCCTTTGCTTTTTTGCGTCACACTTCTGCCTCTATCTCTAATATAATAATCAGATAAAAACTGTTGATTTTCTCTGATCCACCTCTCTCTCCGCTCTAGACTTCTCCTAGCGTTAGATAGTACTCGTATTCTGTCAACAATATTGCCTGATGGTCAGTAGCTCTGACTTGTTCATTGTGTGATGACGGATCCGCAGTTCGCGCGCACTGTCGAACCTTGGCAGTGAAATTCCTACCAGATGTTATGTAGTCAATTATACACTGAATGTCCAGCCTATCTTTGTGCTGAGTTGATGCATTCATCTTTTGGTCTTATGATCAACCGTTGGCTCTGTTTTACGGTTTGCATCTGCCAAAGCTCTCGCTGCATTGTAAACGCCACAATTGATAGTCCAGGGGTCGTCTTCTTCGGAAAAATCTCTGCGAAGCTCGTCTTCCAGTTCAGCCAGATCTTTGGGCTTGGGAGAAACCTGAATGTGGATGTTTCTCCGGGTCCTGAAGCATCGTTCTTCCTCTATTGAATGCCTGTTCGAGGTTGGTCTCAGTGTGGCCTCTCTTTCTCTGTTGCTGGCTTGTTCTGGCTGCTGTTGAGGAGGCGCTCCGCTTATATAACTCCATTTCCGGAGGTCCTCGGCACGGTTTCGCAGACGATTCTGCGAAAAATCCGAGAGCTCTGGGTGTTTCTCGTACCACAGAGTATGCAGTCGCGCCATGTAACCTTTTCGTTCAGGGGCCTTACTGGCATCATAGCACTCCAGCAGGTCGTCCCTGAGTCGATCCGTCCACTCAAAACTAATGAGATTCTGCCGGTCAATCGCATTGAATCTGTCTTGATTGGGTCCCCAACTCTAGGTTAGTTCGATTGTTTTGAACCGCATTTACTTTGTCATTGTTGTTCCAACGAGCAGCTAGGGAAAAGATTTCGTCCATCCTCGTAGAGCCCCGCATGCAAGGATAAGGCTAAGATGTCGCCCGGTATCCCAGAATAACCGTTGGAGACATCTTACCCAGGTGCGATTCAGCTTTCGGCACGGTTATTGACGCCTTCGCTTAGGGGTTATTCCTTCGGGACTATCCCTGGACAATTGTCCACGACTGCTTATTGATTATTGTAACCATATTCAGCGGAAGCCCTTGGTATAGGGACCCACTATCCGCAACCCGAGGACACCCCTTCCGATGTCGTTTGACAGGAACAAAATAAAGTCTCCAAACTAATCATAAAGTAAAGAATTTAGAATAATTGCCCTGACTCATGGTAGAGGGATTTTCGTGAGGGACAAAAGCGTTCAAACCATTTTTCTGTTGATGTTAAAATATAAATGAATAACTTTATTCAAGTAGATAAAATATATATAAATGAGAAAATAACTTTGAAATGAACAACTTAATTTAAGATTTGTTAATCAGTTTAGAAAAGGAATACATTTTTGCCTAAAGGGCGAAGCCTGACAACGGCGTTATTGGCCTTCCGGAAATTTTACGTAATCCGCCATTTTATTCTAGACAGACGCTAGATTTCTTCAAGGAAAGAAAAGAAACAAAAGCTTAACTCAAATTAAGGAACATTGATCGAAAATTATGCTCAAGATTCAAATCAAACTCGACAACTTAATACAGAGAGGAAACAGACTTACGCCTACCTTTCTTCCTTTGGAAAACCTAAGTCCCTCAGCCCACGCTAAGTTGAGAAAAAAAGATGGCTCCTTTGGATAAAATAAAACGGCACGGCAAGGAAAAAGCTGTATTTCTCTTCACAACATAAACGACCAACGCGAACTGATTACTTGGCGTCCTTTCGCCGGCTGCCCGCTCGTCTACCTAGCTCCCCGAGCAGGTCCAGTAGGTGCTGCCCCCTTTTCGATCCACGTCCAGCTCTCGTCGTGCGTAAATCATCACCTCGTGTCTAGTGTGCCGGTAATGGCAAAGATGGCCGCCCGTCTGTAATGGCAGGTGCCGAGCCGGTTGTTATTTCGGCACTCTGCAGTTATAGTAAATGATGATTTAACCCCGGATGACATGGGTTGAATTTCGGGTTGACGTGCGTGGTAAAGTAGAGCGTGTGTGTTGTGTGGTGGCAGAGCCGCGTTGTGAAATCAACCTGTGGGTGGAGATCGCGAAGGGCCTCCTTCCTTTCCTTGTTGGTGTTTTTGGCAATGAGCCCTAGTACGTAAGTGACCTAGCCCTAACTCAAATTAAAGTATACATTGTATATATGTAAAGTCCCTTTTATACAACAAATAACTTATACATAATTAAAATTTCTTTGTTCCACACTCATCCACATACTGCACTCTCAGACTCATTCCTTAAATAATTAAATTTCTGAGTTCGTGCTGGCCTTGATATATATTGCGATTATTTGAAATAATTTAAGTATGAAGTCAGAGGAGGATCCTTAACTACACACAGTTTACATTTTTTCTCTATCTCTAACTATTTTTCCTCAGATTTTTTCCCTAAAAATATTATTAAATGTCTGTTACACTGTAAAAAACGATCTATGTAAGTTTACCACGAACAACGTTGGTACTATTGTAACCTACGATGATCGAGGGATTTTAACCGACAACAGCATATTTCAGTCCCGCTTTGCAATAGCACTTTCTGGTTATACATTTCTCCTGGAAATTGTAAAATCACCAACCTATGTAGGAAATTTGTGAGATGTTAGATTTTCACGAAAAAATTGGTAAATTTTTTACTGCTAGAGCAGTAGGTAAAATAACCGTCCGAAGTAGTAAATTTCCTATAAATCGTACGTTTCCAGTAAACCGCAAAATTACAAAACAAAAGTAAGATCACAATTCTAGTGGTAACTGTTCCAAAAATTAAAACTTTTTTCGTGTTCATTGTAGAGTTAGGAAAGTAGACTGTAATTATGAAAAGTGTAAAATTATGTAACACAAATACATACTTATTGGAATACTTTCTTGAAACAACAGTTTTTGAACTATGAACGTGAAAACGTAGTTAAGGAAATTATTAAATGATTCCTTTGGCGAACGACTAAAACTTGGCGATACATACGTGAAAATAAGGCATTAATTATTTACACAGCCACACACAAAAAAATCTTTTTTCGGGCCTGGAGGGCAGACCATGTTGACTGTATGTCTTTTGACTCGCTGAATCCGAATCCGAGGTCCAAAAAACCCCAGCTCATCAGGGTTCTTACATAACCTCATAAAATTTTATTTTTTCAAGTTCGGGGGTTAGATCATGTGTGATTATATGTTTTTGGGGTCGCTGAATCCGAATCCAAAGTAAAAAAAAACCCCAGCACGTCAGGGTTCTGACATAACCTCATAAAAAATTTGTTGCTCTAAGTCCGGGGGTCAGACCATGTTTATTGTATGTTTTTGGGGTTGCTGAATCTGAATCCGAGGCTCAAAAAACCTCAGCACGTCAGGTTTCTGACATAACCTCATAAAAAAAATTTTTCTTTAAATCCGGGGGCCAGACTATGTTTATTATATATTTTTGGTGTCGCTAAATCCGAATCCGAGGTCCAAAAAACCCCAGACGTCAAGGTTCTTACATAACCTCATACATTTTTTTTCATGTGTGGGGTCAGACCATGTTTATTATATGTTGTTGGGCTCGCTGAATCCGAATCTGAGGTCCAAAAATCCCAGCAAGTCAGGGTTTTGACACAACCTCTAAAAACCTCATAAAACTTGTTTTCCGAGTCCGGGGGTCAGACAAGGTTTATTATATGTTTTTGGTGTCGCTAAATCCGAATCCGAGGTCCAAAAAACCCCCATCACGTTTGGGTTTTGATTTTTAAAGAAACTCGTGAAATTTATTCATCTGACTTACGTGTGTCTGCCACTCAGAGAAATGTCCTCTTGTAACAAAAGGATGTTTCTTGACCTAATTGGAATTTCCTTTTAAATTTAAGGTTGAAAGGATTTTCATTTGTCTCAACAGGAATCCTTTTGCGGCAAAAAATTTCCTTATGCGATTCGGATTCAGCGACCACAAAAACATATAATAAACATGGTCTGACCCCCGGACTGAAAAAAAATTTGTATAAGGTTTTTTGAGGTTATGTCTGAACCTTGACGTCCTGGGGGGTTTTGGACCTCGGATTCAGATTTAGCGACCCCAAAAACATATAATGCACATGGTCTGACCCCGGACTTGAAGAAATAAAATTGTATGAGGTTATGTCAGAACCCTGACGTGCTGGCGTTTTTTTTACCTCGTATTCGGATTCAGCGACCCAAAAAACATATAGTCAACATGGTCTGACCTCCAGGCCCAAAAAACGATTTTTTTGTGTGGTTGTGTTATTGATCAATGGAAGGCACTAATAAATTATTTACAATAAATTTCATTGAGCCTATTTTTTTAAGTAAAAATAGTCGACCTGAATAAAATATAACTCAATACGTAGTATCACAGTCCATTAACTTTGTAATGATTGTATTACTCATTAAAAACAGAATAGAATATTATTCAATATTGGCGCACAATTAGAATTTCTTGATTCACAAGTAAAAATTAGGCTATTGTAATTATTTGCATTAATTGTTATTGAGATTTTTGATTCCGTCGAAGCATCAGAGCAATCGAAGTGTTCCATTTTTGAAAGCAAAAAAAGTCGGTCCGAATTAAATATACGAACTTTTTTAACCAAAAAGTTTACTTGGCTTTTATATGCAGAATAATAAATGCTTTTTTTGTGTACAGCCATACGAAGCACTGACTAATCATACGTCGGATCAAACAAACTACTCTCACATTGATTATTAATACTTATGCAATTTTGAGAAACGATTGTAATGGAATATCAAAAGAATATTATGCAACGTTTGCGGCGGAAGACCCGTTTGTGCTATTGTTAATGCAGAGTTATTTTTTGGAGAACCTTATGCAATATCGAAGCATTGGGATGATTCGAAACACTTCCACAGCTTCTCCTCCTGATGCAGGCTGTATATTTTCTACTTTGCGACGACTTTCTGCAATAATAAATTAAATGAATATTAAGGTATCGTGCTAAATAATGGCACATTGAACAGTATAAAAAGAGTTAACTAACTAAAAAGAACTAAGGTGGGGTACATCACTGAATTTGTCATAGCAGGGGGAGTACTTCCAATCTGTTTGGAGAAAATTCATAGTTAATGAAAGTAATCAATGAAGTTATTAATTAGGGCAACGTATTCCTAACGACTCGAACCATTCTTTCCCTTTATATGCAACATCATTTACAGTAAAATATTTGTACTTCAAACGCAACAGTAAATTGCAACTTCAACCCTCTTTGCCCTTTTGCCTTATGAAAACGTAAGGGCTTCTTCAGAATTTGGATTTCAAAATCTCAGGCGTCCACGTTTTTATTACGTGTTCTTATGAATAAATTCTTTGACATCCATTAAAATATTATAAAAGCCCGTGAAATTACATGAAATCTGATAATACTTTCTCAAATCCTGGATAATTCATTAAAATACCTTAAGAACTCCTAAAACCCTATAAAATAATTGAAATCCTCGGATATCTTACAAGACCCCTTGGAACCTTTTAAAATATCCGATAGCCTTGTAGGTCCTGTGAAATGTTTCCATATCTTCCAAAATTCTTTAAAATCATATGCAAATTTGTTAAAATCCCCTAAAATTAATAAAACCCTTGGAACTCTTCAAACTTCTAAATTTTTTTTTAAATCTTGAAAAATCCAAAGAATATGAAAAACTACCCTAAAATATTTCAAATTCTTTGATCACTTTGTCAATTGATCCCCAGGATCAATTAAATAAAAGATTTTAAACAAATTTAAATTCCATGGATTTAAGTAGAATTAAGTAAAAGAAGAATTCAAGTGAATTGAAAAATTAGTCAAAGTAGGCGCCGAGCACCTACAAGGAAGGGTTTCGTAGCCTATAAGACGTTAGTTCGAGATTGTTTAATTTTGTGAAAAAATGGAGAAAAAATTTGTAGAAAAAAAAATTTATTAAGAAAAATGGTTAGAAACAATTTTCTTTTAATTAGAAAAAAAAATTATTTTCTTAAAAAAATGAATTAAGTCGTTGAAACATCCCCATCGCAAACTTTCCCGCCCCTACTCCACCTACTTTCCCCTACCCTCACTTCCCCGCCTTGGGAAAATGTACGACGGACGGACGGACCCCCGACCGAAACTATAAGGGTTTCAGCCCGGGGCTACGAAACCCTAAAAGTTCAAAAGTATTCCAATGAATTAAAAGAATATAGGATAAATTAATAAGAATTCATGGTGAATTCCACAAAATAATTTCAAATCTCTTCAAATCATAGAAACCCTACGTAATACTTCACTTCTCTTTCATGAATTCTTTAAGGTTCACTAAAATATTATTAAATCCCGTGAAATTCTGTGAAATCTGCCGATATTTCCTGCAATCCTGAAAAATGTATTACAATACCTATTAATAATAATAATGATTGATAATTCATTTAACTTTAAAATATTAACGTGTCCACATTATATATATGTCAAGTTTACGTTAAATGTAAAAGGTTCACATTTTTTAAAGGAAGAAATAATACAATTTTATTATGGTTGAAAATAACAATTTATAAAATGTAAATGTTCCAAATTTTATTGTAAATTTTTCTTAGCAAAGTAAAGCTTTAAACATTTTCAGCGTGCATTTTTTTCTTCTGTAAACAAGGGACGAATGAAAAACATAAAGGATGAGCGTCCTTAACCTGTCTGGGAAATTTATTTTCCTCTTTATTTAAACAAAAGAAAAACCACCCACGTAGTTTATCGACCCTTCCCAATGAAAATATAAACCAAGTCCAAATATTAATCAAACTTACCTTTTCCATAAGATGATTTATCAATGTGTTTTTTAGCAAACACTTTTGAAACACCGGCCAGCACCGCGGTAAAAAAGAAAGCTCAAGACGTATTATGCGCATACTCGTACGCACTGCAGCCATCGGGAAGTACGAGAAAATTTCGTTGCGCGGCGCAACTTTCATAGTTGCGGGTACTTTGAAAATTATATTTACAATTTAAAACTTCAGTTTGAATATCAAGAAAAAAAGGATAATGCAATAACGTATAATGCAATAGATAATGTAGAAAAAGAAGGATGAATAGGTTTAAAAAAATGTAAATCAAGAATAATTAAATAATAATTTAAATGACAGGGAAAACTTCTTAGGATTGATAACTAAAAGAGAATAAACCAATTGACTTGATCTGAAGAAAACTAAACAATAATTTAATACTGCGAACACAATTTTATCTAAATATTTTCAACAGTAATGTTTTCATTAAAATGCATTATGTAATTATTTGAAAAAATCTAATGGTATTATAATATAGCAATACAATTTTCATTTTAATTCATTATAATTATATTTTCTCTTATTTTGATAACTATCAATATAACTTTATCTAGGAGTATTGTCTTATGGACACGGTGGTCGGGAAGCAAAAAAAATTCTGCTTGAAACACCTAAGAAAAGTGAATGTGGCAAGCTCTTTCGGGTACGTAGGAGTGCTAAAAAATCATTGAGACAAAATCTGAACAGATCCTTTTCGCGAGAAAATCACTTTTTTGGTCAGTCAAAAGTACCAATAATCGTTTTTTTTATAATATCTCCTCAGGGATGTATTTTATTACAAAAGTTATTTCTATATGATTTGTAGAGAATTAAATTACCTTTCGAACGAGCCCTATAACTTTAAAAAATATTCATTGGTTGCCGAGATACAGCGCATATCAGTAGGCCATAAATACCGAAAATGGATTTTCGGGAATATCTCCTAAAAGATGTATCTTATCACTAAAGTACTTCACACATGTTTTGTAGAAAATTTTGATTACCTTTAAAATGAGCCCTATAACTTTCAAAAATATTGATTGGTTATCGAGATAGAGCGCATATTAGTAAAGTCAATTAATGAAAAAAATCGGTTTTTCCGAGATACCTCCTCAGGAACGTATTTCATACATAATATGATTATCGGTGTTGGCAGAAGCCTCAATTACCTTCAAAATTAGCCCTCGAACATTTGAAAATGTGCAATAGCTACCGAGATAGTGCGTCTCACGTGGACCCTTTTTGATCATTTTCCACGAAAATCGTTGAAAATCAGTTTTTCAGAAATTTCTCAAAAATAGAATTTTTTTTATATTTTGATTCGACTTTTTTTTAGCATCTTAAGACAGGAGAAATTTTTGAAAAACTGATTTTCAACGATTTTCGTGAAAAATGATCAAAAAGGGTCCAAGTTGAGACGCTCTATCTCGGTGGTTTTTTAAAATTTTTCAATGTTCAAGAGCTAATTTTGAAGGCAATTAAGTCTTCTACCAAAAACGATAATCATATTATAGATAAAATACGTTCCTCAGGAGGTATCTCGGAAAACCAGATTTTTTCACAAATTGACTTCACTAATATGCGCTCTATCTCAGTAACCAATCAATATTTTTAAAAGTTATAGGGCTCATTTTAAAGGTAATCAAATTTTCTACAAATCATGTGTAAAGTACTTTATTGATAAGATACATCCTTTAGGAAATATTCGCGAAAATCAATTTTTGGTATTTATGGCCTACTAATAGGCGCTCTATCTCGGCAACCAATTAATATTGTTTAAAGTTTAAGGGCTCGTTCAAAAGGTAATATAATTCTCTATAAATAATACTAGAACAACTTTTGTGATGAAATACATCCCTGAGGAGATATTATCAAAAAACCGATTATTGGTACTTTTGAATGAACAAAAAATTGATTTTCTCGCAAAAAGGATCTGTTCATATTTTGTCTCAATGATTTTTGAGCACTCCTAGTTACCCGAAAAAGCATGCCACATTCACTTTTCTTAGGTGTTTTAAGCAGACATTTTTTGCTTCTCGACCACCTTGTGGAAAAGCATCGCCAAACAATGCCAAATATTTTTGAACATTTAAAGAAACTTTACTGTTTTAAAACTTTTATTTCTTTCTCGAGCTTGCCAGCAACGTTATTATTGATAATTCAATAATGTAGAATAATTAAAATATCAATTTTAATTTTTTATCATTACGGATCACACTATTTTTTAAAAAGTAATTTCACCAAAATATGATGGAAAAGTACATTCTTAAAGGGAACTTTTACACGGATATTGAATTTCACTCTTTTTTCGTAATTTTACGTTAAAATGTAATTTTGCACTTTCTTCATACAATTTCACACAAAATGGAGAATTTTCAATTTAAATACTGTTTATTACCACGCGAATTTTGCAATGTGGTCATCTTAGGGCTCGTCCATAAACTACGTAGCCGCTAGAAGGGTGGGGTGAGTAGTGGAAAATACTACGCTAATCCACGAGGGGGGCGGGGGGAAGGCCTTTAACCCTAGCTACGTAGCTTAAAATATAGATGTCACTACGGCGCACAGTGGACCTTTTTTGAAATTCTGTCTCAAAATCGTAGAACTTCGGATCGGAATGACCTAGAGGGATATCTTTTTTTAATTAAAGAAAAAACCTTTCCGAATATAGAAAAATTATAGAGAAAATCCGAAAAAAATTGTAACCTTGAAAATCTGTGTTGAAGATGGAATTTTTGGCACAAAAGTCGTTTATTGAATACCAAAAACACTTAGATCTTACATTTTATGTGCTATAGATGTTTTTATATAGATTTTTGCATGTCCAATCCGAATCTGACATGTAAATCGTTGTAAGACAAAATCAAAAATGGCGGAGCCAATATGACAGACTACAATTGTAAAACGAAACCGATTTGACTAAAATTTGCTACAAGGTGGTTTTTCAGGTCGCTGATTTCAAATTCGGGGTCAAAATTTAAAAATTCAAAATGATGGACCAAAAGTGTGCGAAAAAACAGATCTGACCGCTTTTTTTAATTCTGGAATTTTGACATTGGATTTCAAATCAGCCACCTGCAAACCCTCCAATAGGCTATTTTAAGTCAAATAAATGTTGTTCTATAATTTTGGACCACCATATTGGATCCGCCATTTTGAATTTTTAAATTTTGACCCCGGATTTGAAATCAGCGACCTGAAAAACCCCCTTGTAGCAAATTTTAGTAAAATCGGTTTCCTTTTACAATTTCGGTCCACTATATTGGATCCGCTATTTTAAATTTTTAAATTTTGACCCTGCATTTGAAACCAGCGACCCGAAAAACCCCCTTGCAGCAAATTTTAGTCCAATCGGTTTCCTTTTACAATTTTGGTCCGCCATTTTTAATTTTTAAATTTTGACCTTGGATTTGTAATCAGCGACCTGGAAAATCATCTTGTAGCAAATTTTAATCAAATCGGTTTCGTTTTACAATTTTAGTCTGCCATATTGGCTCCGCTATTTTGGATCTTGTCTTACAACGATATACATGTCAGATTCGAGTTGAGCATGCAAAAATCTATATAAAAACATGTATAGCACATAAAATGTCAGATCTAAGCGTTTTTGGTATTCAATAAACGATTTTGTATGCCAAAAATTCCATCTTCAACACAGATTTTCTAGGTCACAATTTTTTTTCTGACTTTCTCTATAATTTTTCTATATTCGGAAAGGTTTTTTCTTTAATTAAAAAAAAAGATCCCTCTAGGTCCTTCCGATCCAAAGTCCTACGATTTTGAGACAGAATTTCAAAGAAGGTCCACTGTGTGGCGTTGCTAGTGTAGCTAGTATCAAATGTTCAATTCAGAAATTTTTTTAAGCAAAATATCGATTTAGAAGGGGGAGTATATAACGAAAAACCTACGTAGATTTTAGGGGGGGGGGGGGGAGTGAAAATCTACGGCTATCTACGAGGGGGGGAGGGGGGACTAAAAAAATGACTCAAAACGGGCAACGTAGTTTATGGACAAGCCCTTCCCTGCTGATTAAACAGCACTGAAACGGCACTCTAACGGCACTGCCCAGTGCTGCTTCAGTGATGCTCGTTTGAAGCTACTTAGATTTCAGTTTTAAATGCCTGCAGAAGTTCTCTTTATACCTGCGAGTAGGCTACCAAGTAGACCAGCTGAAAGGGATTAAAAATTGAAAAGTAAAATTTGTAAAATTTTGTAATTACCTCTGCGAAAGTTAGAAATTCAGAATCTACAAGTTTAGATAATTTCAGATATCTAACTTTTTGTTTGAAAAGTTTAAGATTGGAATAAATATAATGTATCTCGTAAATGAAATGAGATACGCCAAAACAGACAACATTTTCGAATTCAACTTCAGAATAGTATATAATTTATAAGTATATAATATATATCATAAGAAAATTCATAAATTAAAAAAAGTGTTAATAATTTGAAGAAAATTTTAAAAAGGGATTCGGGTTGGCGGCGGCCAACTACTGTAAACCACTCTGCCTGATCGGTACGTGACGAATACAATAGAACCATTATATAACCGTCGCATCACCCTCAGTGCCGTTTAGGTGCCGAAATCAGCAAAAACAGTCACTGAAACCGCACTGGCAGCCCAGTGCCGTTCGCCAGTGCCGTTTCAGTGCTGTTTCATCGGCAGGGTTACCAAAATCTGTAAATTTAACTCGATGAACGTAGGTACTATTATTACCTACGAAGTTTATTGCATATTTACAATTTACATAGTACATATTATAGCGCCACGTAATAGACCCGTATGGTAAACGGTAATGTCACCAGACCTTATAATTTTCTAACCCAAAAAGTGGCGCTGTCCCTCGATCGACGTGGTATTATTACCGCACCAGATCCGGTAACTTGAAAAGTATAATTCGGACATTTCTTCACGTTTTTTACAGTGTAGTCTATTGAAATAGTTTCATCATTTTTTTCATTGAAAAATAACATTTTTATAAACTATTTGCACAAGGTCTCATACGAGATAATGTTAAAACAGGGCCGATGCGCGCCTGTGCTCTCTGTCGGGATATTTTGGCACTATCCAGTGCAAGTCATAACTTACGGATGCGTTTCATGCAAAAGGTAAAGAGTTGGACAGGGCATTTTTACAACTTGTTTTGCCCTTTTTTTAGAAAACATTTGGCTGGTGACCGTCTTTAAAAGACTCTTTTAAAGAATTATTAGAAGGTGAACATATAGGGCAACAGAACAGCGACATAGAACATAATGCATTAGAAAACCCAATCGAAAAAGTCTGTGTCACTGAGGTCAGAGATATAATTAAGAACTTGAAAAACGGTAAGGCTGCTGGTGTAGACAGTATTAGCGCTGAAATGATTAAATACGGTGCCCTAATAGCACGGAACGTTCCAAACATAAATTAACGTTATTGTTATTATTATCAATAAAAAACGCGTAAAGCGTAAGTGGTAGGTCAAAATCTATGTCAATTTATGATACGGATATCATATTATAGTGTAGTATATGCGGTACTCAAAACTCAAAAATGACATCCATTCTTACCTATCTCTTACGGTTTACGAGAAAATTGTTGTTAAAAACAACAATAATGGAAGGTTCCCCTCAGGTCCCAGTGGAACGTTCCTGGAACGGTCCACCGAGGCTCTTCCAGAGTGCGAGGCGGGAATCGAACCCGCAAGCCGACGGAGTGGGTCCAAAGCCTACGCCTTAACCCCATTAACAAAATCAATAAAAAAAGCACATCAATGAAATATAAATTTTACTGATTTTATTCAATTTATTGATTTTATTGTTTTGATTGAGTTCTTTTATTTTATTGATTCTATTGATTTTGTTGATTTTATTTATTTGATTGATTCTGTTCAATTTATTGCTTTTTTTATTGTAAATATTTCAGTTTTTTATTAAAAAATACAATCAAATAAATCAATGCAATCAAAAGAATAAATAAAATCAAAATTGCACTGATTTTATTGATTTTAGGGATTTTATTCAATTTATTGATTTCACTGATGTTATTGATTTTTTTTTGATTTTTTTGTTTCTAGTAATTTTATTGATCTACTTGATTTTTTTTATTAAAAAAGAGAATCAAATAACCAATAAAAGCAATAAATCGAATGAAATCAGTAAAAGAAGCAACATCGATAAAATCAATAAAATCCACATTTTAGTGATCTTAGTGATTTTATTTCTTTCATTGGTTTGATAGATTTTTTCATTTTATTGATTTTGGGGATGTTATTTATTTGGTTGATTTGATTGATTTTGTTCAATATATTGATTTATTTTATTGTATTTATTTATTATATTTATTTAGATTAATGACGATGTTTAAGCGATGTTGTTTGTTTGAGTGTTGTAAATTTATAATAATATAATATATATAGGTTGTTTATGACACACTTCAGACCAAAGAAAAGAGATTCGTTGTTAAGTCCTTTATTCCATATTTACAGCTGCCAACGTTTCGAAAACTGATGTTTTCCTCATCAGGACAATTAATGATTTTTTGTTAAATTTCGAAGTATCCTCAACATCTTAAGTTTTTCAATAGGTTTCTATTTCTCTTCCTTCATCACTTCAAACTCTTCATTTTATAGTTAAAATCTTGTTTCCATGTTATTAATGTTGTTAAATTGTTTTTAGTGTTCTAAATTAAAAATTGTAAACTAATAATTTTGTCAATTGATAACACGGAAACAAGATTTTAACTATAAAATGTAGAGTTTGAAGTGATAAAGGAAGAGAAATAGAAACCTATTGAAAAACTTAAGATGTTGAGGATACTTCGAAATTTAACAAAAAATCATTAATTGTCCTGATGAGGAAAACATCAGTTTTCGAAACATTGGCAGCTGTAAATATGGAATAAAGGACTTAACAACGAATCTCCTTTCTTTGGTCTGAAGTATGTCATAAACAACCTATGTATGTATATTATATTATTATATTTATTATAAATGTATCTAGTCACTCAGCAATAAATTTTAAACCCATAAATTTCGAATTCTGAAGTTTTCAAATTAGGCACTCTGCAAATTTAATTTAAAATTCCAAGTTTCTCAAGTCATCCAACTGTTATTTTCACTATTACAAAATTTTCTACTTTTTGAATTTAAAAATAAAAATGACTAATTTATCAGTTCGCCACGATTTCGCGAGTGGCAATGTGTGGCGCGGACTTCAGAGCATTGAAGATTCGGAGCGCGAATTTGACAGCCGGTCTGTATGCCAAGTTTGTTTTGCTGCTTACCAATACAGTCTTCTGGTCCTCACATACACAGAACATCTCAATTTTCTTACGGGTTTTTCTCCATTTCGCGACGTATGTCGCAAAATTTAGGTTCGCCATCATCAAGTTTTGGTTCTTCGAATTTGGAATGACAATTGAAAATGCTTCTGTGATGTCAGAATTTTGAGTAAAAAACTAAAGTTGCGAACGGTTCTCGCCGTTCAAATTCTGTCTTCTGCTATCCGCAGATTTCTCCCTTTCGAAAAATTCATAATTTCCTCGAAAATAATCATTGCCTCAGCAAAAGGCTTCATTCCTATCAATTTTGTTGATCCGAGGATCTCGCAAAACCCCGGATATTTGACAAGTTTTCTTTCTTTCGCTCTCAAATACTTGGGAAAAATTATACATGGAGTCAGTGCCGTGCCTATAAAAAAAATTCCAAGTCGAGGTTAACCAACACCCTTAAAACAGATCACAGAAACAAGCTTGAGAGTAGGAAAGAAAGTTTTCTGTGCATTTGTTGACCTAGAAAAAGCATTTGACAAGGTAAATAGAAGTAAACTTCGGGAACCCCTTAAAGAGTACGGGGTCAATGGATGGCTCCTTCAGGCAACAAAACAATATATACAGGTAATAAATCGAGTGTAAGGGTTAATGGGAAACTGTGTTTTGACCTCGGGGTAGTGAGGGTGCGTGGGTTAGCTTTCGCAGATGATAAGATTGTTATGGCAGAATCAATCGAGGATTTGCAAAGAATGTTGAATAAACACTTAATACAAACATAAAAAACATGGGCCTCAAAATCAACGTAAATAAAACAAAAATCATGGTGTTTGAAGGAAAAACTGAGAAAACAATGTGCAACATTATCCTAAATGATGAGAGATTAGAACAAATTGAAAAGTACGTATATCTGGATAGCCTATTCACTAGCGTCGGAAAAATAGATGGGGAGTTAGATAGGCGCATAAATAAGGGTAATCAGGTTATCGGTAGAGCATGAAGCAGTTCAGAATATTTGAAAATTTAAATGTGATAATATCCTTTCAAAATAGGAAGCTAATATTTATATTACGCTACTGAATGACTTCTCACAAATTCCTAAACGAAAGGTTGATACATATAGATCTCAAGAATGTAGGCATTACGCGAAGCAAGTGCGAATTGACGAAAATTTGGTAATTGCGTGCGCATCCGTCAATGAACAAGAGGGGATGAACGGGTCTGATGAATGCGGAGAGCCAATATATACGAAAAATGATCGATGGAGAACACTCTGCGTTTGGTATCGATAGCGGCAGGTGCTTTCGCCAGGACGGGCTTCTTACGCTTTTAAAACCAGCTCCGTACTAGTGACAGGTCGGAACTTCCGTGCGAAACTTACTTTGAATTTGATATTTTAGGTAATGTCCACGAGGACCCCAGTCCTTGCTATTTTTATAATTTTATAATTTAAAAATTTAATATTAAATGAAATTAATTAATGGCATTTAAAATGTGGGCCGTGAGGAGTTTGATCCTTTTTTAACCCGTTAACTATGGGGACTTAATGATCAACCCTTTGGAACGCTAACAGAAATAAATGTTATTATATTGCTTCGTTGGCTACTAGATAATTAACACCAATTGATTCTTGAAAACTGTGAGAAATTGACTTTTCTTTAAGCCGTATAAATATGGGGACTAAAAAGTCTTTTCTCTGTGTCTCAAAGAAAAATGCTACTTGGTGATGATTGCAGCTACCAACTCGTCAAAAAGAATAAATTAAGTGAAATCTGGATTTGCGAGAAGTGGAAATATATTGAATTTGCAACTCGTTTAAATATGGGGACTCATTCAATGAGTTTTCTGGCATCACAAATCTAACAGTTCACATTGTTTAACTCGCGAATTAAAATAAAGAAAACACTAAACAGTCCTGGACCTTCACAGCGACAAAGAAAACTCAATTCAAAATGCTCTGCGAAAATGAATACTGAGAATACAAAATAAGCCAAATCAGATCAGAGAGAAATCTTCAGGAATCCCTTTCGCTATTGTGATCCCACACTTTTTAAAAATAAAGTTAATTTACTTAGGGTTTAAAATCTTAATCGTGGTCGCTAATAAAATCTTTCATTTAGGGTTTAATACTCTATCAGGATTGGTGCCGATGTATATATTCGGGACCAATTTCCTGAACGGAGAAAATTAAATCCGTCGAAAAATCAGCGGTTATAGACATGTTTCTATAACTAAGATTTAGCGATACAGTTAAATTTCAAATCAATTCAGCTAAAGTAAATTAAAAAAAGAATATTTGTTAAAGATCTATGATCTAGATGTAGAATAATGAGACAACTAGTAAAATAATGTTACAAGCGGGGTCCATGCTCAGAAATAAAAACATATCAAAAAAAGCTAAAATGGCCATACATAATTCTATATTCGTACCAACTGTAATATACGGTAGCGAGACATGGACCTTTCAAGAGAAGGACAGGAGTAAAATTAACGCGATTGGCTTGAAACCTCTGCTCACAATATGCGGGAAAACACTGATGGTCAAAGTCCGAAACGAATGTGGTGCAAAAGAGACAATATTGGACACATGGGAAAGAAATCAGTTAAGATGGTTCGGTCATCTTGAAAGAATGAAAGATGAACGACTGACCAAGCAAGTGTATAAAGGTAAAGTAAATGGCAGAATTCCCAGAGGTAGACCGCCAGAAGAATGGTTAGAATCTGTGAATGAGACACTAATCCGAAGAGACATAAGAAGCCATAGAAATACGAGAGCTGGCATGGAAAAATGCATGTACGTAAAGGAAGCTAGAGTAGTATGCCAGGACAGAAAAGTGTGGTGACAAATACTTTGTAAACAGAGTGACAATAGAGTGAATGACGTCTGAAACAAAGATCTTAGATAAAAATGGGCCCAAGTGGGGAACCACACATAAAAATTTGGTGAGGCTCTTCACTTGGGATGGTCGCTAGAGAGATTGATCAGCAAACTGGGTCAGAGCAGTGTTGCTGAACGAACGTGCCTTTTAAATAAATAGCACGAGAATCCTAGATAAATCTAAAAAATCTATACCCCCTGCATCACACTACTCCTTTCCTCACCGAGCAAGTCGCGCCTACCCCGAAAGGGAAATGGCTCAAGGCCATGTAATGAGTGTGTCACGTGACCAGATTCCTATCTTACCGGCACTTTTTTTATTTGTCAACTTATTTTCAGACGAATAGCCACATCGAGTCGAAAATTTGGGATAATAAATAAGAAGCACTAAGAAAGGCGGCTCTGGTCCTAAATTGTAATAATCATGGAAAAAGCAATTCAGGACCAGAGCCGCCTTTCTTAGTGCTTCTTATTTATTATCCCAAATTTTCAACTTGATGTGGCTATTCGTGTGAAAATAAGTTGACAATTTAAAAAAGTTTCGATAAGGTAGGATTCCGGTCACGTGACCCACTCGTCACATGGTCTTAATAGTGTAATAATAATAATTGAATTTGAAGCCAGGAAAGCTAAACGGAGCTATGTTCAATCAACCCAATTATACAAGAGAAGCAGAAAACCATTCTAGAGGAACAATTTGCAACCGATCAAGTACATTCTTGTTTTTGATAGTTAAATGAATCAGTTTAGTAACCATTGTGTGCAAAAATGGATGGCGTTACAGGTGGATGTAAGAATCTAATGGAAATGCCGATGGACTTAGAACCGTTTAGCTTTTCCTGTCATTATAAATGAAATTTGTACATAAATCATTCAGAAAATCATCTAAAGTATATATTTTTATTTATTTCATAAACAAACAACACAATTTAACAGAAAAAAGGAACATTTGTAGTATGAGTACATCATTTTTTTATTTTGATAATAATATCTGCAATTGTTTAATTCAATTTTTTCATTGAAATAGGTGCAGAACTGTGGCGAAGTATGGTTTTTGAAAAAGACTTAAAATTCTTCAAAAAGTGCATTTCGCAAAGTTTAGCTTTCCTTGGTTCAATTATATAAAAGCAAAAACTTGATATAAGAAATATTGAAGTTAACAAACATAATTGTCTAAACAATTTATTATTGTTTTTAATAATATTCTCTTCGAATAATGTTAGTAAGTTGCAGTTTTATTCTGAAAATCCAACTTTTTGTCTACTTTTAACTTCGAGTGTGGTTAAAGTTAATGAAGTCCAACAAACATAATTGTTTAAACAATTTATTATTTTTATTTATAACTATCTTTTCCTATAGTAATGTTAGATAGTTGCGGTTTTTTCTGAAATGTTTTACTTTTTGTCAACTTTCCACTTAGAGCGAGCTAATAATTAATGAATTTCATCGAACATAATTGTTTAAACAAATTATAATTTATAACTTCTTCTATATTAATGCTAGATAGTTACGGGTTTTTCTGAAATTGCTCACTTTTTGTCAATTTTTCACTCACAGTGAATAATTATTTAATCAAATTATTATTGTTTATAACTATCTTCTCCTTCATTAATGCTAAGTATTTGCAGTTTTCTCTAATAGTGTCAACTTTTGTTCACTTTTTCTTAGTAAGATAATAATTAATGCAAGTTAACAAACATGATTGTTGAAACACTTATTATGGATCTTCTCCGAATTTTTCAGCTTTTCATCAACTTTTTAGTTAGGAACAAATGTGTAGAGTAAACGTACCAGTAGTCAGACAAGTAGCGTTACCCTCATTTAAATCGTTGCAGGCACTTATTATTAACTTATTTCTAATAAAGATTTACATTTTCGGACTCTATATTTATTTATAAAGTTATTTCTGCTATCTATTTTTAAGTCAAATTCCATTTTAATAGAAAAAAAAGGTTTTCTGGAAAAAGTTACGAAAACACCGGTGGTCGGACAAGATTTTTAGTGGTCGGACGGCATGTGTTCCAATAGTCGGACAGTATTTTTATGTATTAAAAATTTCTATTTAAAGGCAACAGGCTCAATAATACACTACTTTAAAATGCTAAAAGTAAGAATTTTTGATCAAAACTGCGTTTTAAATCAAGTAATTAAGAATATAAAAAAAAATGAACAAAAATGTAAAATTGTATCTATTATAGGTTAGGGAGGTTAGATTTTCAAGACAATTAATGATTATAAGAGTACTCTTAAAAACGAATCTTCTTCACTATTTAAAATATTATAAATATTTGTTATTTCAAATCATAATGAAAAATTACTAGAAAGTATGCAGAATGCAAACATCTATTTACTTTTTATAATTATAGTTCATTATACTATTCTTACTATAAAATATACGAGACTGTCCGACCACTGATACGTGTCCGGGACTGGTACACTTACCCTATATGGCTGGTTTGAAGTTACTTACAAAATCATATAGCCGGATAAGTTCCCCGCATTTTAAGCCCAAGATCCATAAGCCATAAGTTCTAAACTAGAACTAGGCGTCATGCAGACGCTCACAAATAATAAATATTAATATTAATTGAAACAAAAAGGCTCTCAAGGAAAAATTTATATTTCTGATGATTCATGTAGAAAATTTGAAGAATATTTAAAATATGCATTTTATTTCAGAAAAATATGTTAAAAAAAAGCTTGTTTAAAAAATGATTCTCTCTATTGTTCATTTATTATATGTTCAAGACTAAAAAGACAAAGTAAAGTTTAACATTTCTGAAAAAAATTGAAACTTTGTAATTATCTAGGAGAAGATAGTTGTAATCAATATTACACTGTTTAAACCATTATGTTTGTTAACTTGCATTATTGTTATTACCTTGTAAAGTGAAAAGTTGACAAAAAGTGGAAAATTTCAGAAAAAGCCACAGCTATCTAGCAATACTATAGGAGAATGTAATTATAAACAATATTAAATTAATTAAACCATTATATTTGTTAAATTTCACTAATCATTAAGTCACTCTAAGCAAAAAGTGAACAAAAATTGGGATATTTCAGAAAAACCACAAACTTCTTACATTATCCAAATAGAATATTAATACAAATAATAATTATTTGTTTAAACAATTATGTTTCTTAAATTTAACTTTGATTATAGCCTCGCTCTGGTTGAAAAGTTCAAAATAAGTTGAAAAATTCGGTGAAACTGCGACTTCTTAAATCTATCCTAAGAGAAAATTGCTAAAAGCAATAATAGATTATTTAAACAATTCATGCAAACTTTTAGTTATCAGTATAAAGTAGTATTTTATGTATTAGAAGCAATTTGTTTTTAACAAAAACCGTAAAAAAGTTATAATTAGTGCCAAAAACTCGCAAAACCCAATTTTTCACTTATGGGGGTTTCTGGTACCCTATAAAACAGACTTATGGGGGCGATATTTAAAGAATAAATTTTTATTCGTATTCTATGGCTGACTTTGAAGAGAAGTCTTGAGTTTCAACTCAATTCACCTAATATTAACGTTTCTAGATAAAATGTACAAAAACGTCTTTTTTCTCATGGGAAATACGTGCTAAATTTCATTTGGCTTGCGGAACCTCTAAATATAATTTTTACATTCTCATTCATGAGAGTGTAATGTAATCGTACAAATTTTCGATCTCTGGTTTTTAACTGATCTTTACGTTCCGGCACTCACAGAGTCCGAAAATCATAAAATTTTGTCGGTGTCTGTCTGTCTGTATGTCTTTCTGTATGGTTACCTAAATGTAGTAGCCACGCTAACTTTTGAAGGATTTGTCCAATCGAGTCAGCCTTTGATAAACTTTTTAAGGGCCCTAAAATGAAGGTTAACTTCGTTAACCAGATATTTCCAACCAAAATTCAAAATTTTAGAGCATTTTCCAAGTTTGAAATTTTTTTTGTTTTCAAGTTTCAGAAATTTTGGTGAAAGTTTCTTACAGATGGGTCAAAGACTTGAAAATTATCTCAATGAAATTTTTTATTTCGATGAAAATTAGAAAAGTTATATATTTTTCAAAAAGTAGAAAATTTTTTTTTCTGATAGGTTAAAAAATTGCAATCAAAATTTTTACTAGTTTTCACATGGTTTTATTTTTCAAAAGCAATCGTCTGTACAGCCTAGCTGCTGAGCGCGAGTATCGCAATGAGAATGTAATCGTCAAGGCCGTAGGTGCTTTGAGAACCCTCTTCATAGTCAAATTGAAAAAACATGTTTAGTTTCACTTTATGATTGTAGTTTATGAGGGGTTTGAATCATAGTTTTTGATTTGCAGGCTCACACCGGGTGCATTTTCACGGCAGCTGATAATAAATATTAGTGCAAAGTAAGGAGAAAATATTAAAGTCATGATGAACAATAAAATTTGTACATTAGATATAATAGTGTTGAACATAATGTAGAAAAGTTCACATTTTGGAGAAAATCGAGTGCGAAGCACGAGATACGTGATAAGAATGTGTTCGTTAAAGCCGAAGGAGCCTTAACAAAAGAGAATTCACAATCATGAAATTACAGTTGTTGACGCTTTGACCTTTAATTTCAAAAGGTTTGTGCATGAATGTGTGGGAAATATAAAGACCGAGCGCGTAGCGCGAGGTAAATACATTCTCGAGCGCGAAGCACGAGAATCAACATTCGCGCGCCCTAGGCGCGATCAAACTTGCGAGCTGCGCGCGTAGCGCGCAATGAGAATGTGCCCGCGCAGCGGGCATATTTTTTTAAACGCATCTTGGAGGGTGGCGGTGGGGTTCGAACAAATTAGGGGGCGATATTCATGAAAATTTGAAAAGAAAATTCCATTCATTTTTAGACACTTTAGTCAGAGAGCGCAGCTGTGCATTATATACAGTGTAGCACAATCTCTTATGAGATAATAATGTGAATTATTAAATTTATTTCAGTAAAAAGTAAATGGTGAAACTATTACAATGTAAGGAAATAGCGATAGGGGTAGACAACAAAATTTAAAATACATACAGTTTTCCGTACAGTGTCAAAGTATTATAAAAGTTAAATCAAATCATTAACAATTAATTGATGAAATAATTCGCCTGGAAATATAGTTTTAACATTAATTTACCTAAGTAAAAAATAATTGATAGGTAATAATAATAATTAATATGTTGTACTTAAATAACAAACGATAAAAGTGCTATATTACTTGCAACAATATTATGAATAAACAATTACATTGATTAAACAAACAGAATTTCTTATGTTATATTCGTAGTCGTAGCTAATAACGAACTTTCAATTAGTTTATAATTTGCAGCATTATTTTTTGATAGTACACTCACATTCGAGCAGTGGCGGACTGGCCATAGGTTGGGATGCGGGAAACCCCGCCGGCGCCCACCCTATGAGCCCTCCCCCCTATGGCATGTATATACTACTACTGTGTCGTGGAAAATATGTTTGTTAATGAAAATCAAAAAATCGTTATAAAAGTGGCACAAAAAACAATGGTGGCTTCTGCCTTTTTTGTTTGTTTTTGCTTTTCAGTCATATTCTTTGTGACAAATATCAAATGTTACATTTACTGTTGTTGTAAATCTTAATACTTATTGTTAATAAGTAACAAAAATAAAAGTACTATACTATTTGCAACAATATTAGAACTAATAAGTCACATTGAAGAAATAAATCTCATTTTTTATGTTATATTCGTCGCCGTAGCAAATAGTGAACTATCGATTTATTGTATAATTAGCGGCGTTATTTTTATATAGTACAATCACATTCGAGAATCACATTGATCGAACCAATCACATTTTTCAACTCATATTCGTTGTAGAAAATATCAAATTTTACATCTCACACAATACATAGGAAAAAAACATTCGGTCAAATTGGACGAAACTGCGGGAAATGATAGATCTTGAGGTCTTGATCAAAAGTTCTTATGGCCACAACCACCGTATGCGTAATCAATTACCTGGCATATGTCTAGCAGAATCTGCTACGCATATCGCTAGCAGATCTGTTACGCATATTGCTTGCAGATCCAACGCATATCTGCGACAAATATAAAATATTAAAATACATGCAACTTGAATAAATGTAAAATAAAAAGCAAGTAATATATTTCATAAACATTTTATTTAAATATATAAAAAATATTTTTATATACAATTTGCGAGAATTGTCAATGATGAAAAATGCGAAATTCCAATTCGCACTAGTGTGAAATTTAAGAATGCACAGATGGAGTGTGGACTCTACGGGTTAAAATGAGAACAAAAAAGAATATCATGAATATCATGTTAGTTCGCCGGTGAATCTGCACGCATGAGTGCACATGTACCGGCGAACCATACGTCTTGAATTACGATTTCAAGGGAAAAAACCAAAATTCCAAGATTTTTTGGAAATAGTGAAATCTTTCGATGTAATGGAAGTTGGAAAAAAGATCGCGGCACAAAACATAACCCGATTTTATAGTTATTAAGAAATTGGATGATTTCACGCGTTTGTATATTGCGTTCGATTTTCACGCCATGCGACCTGTATGCATTCCTCGAGAAATGGTTCCCGCAAATTTTAAAAAACTATCATTTTCAAAGAAATATTCATTCGAGTAGCCTAATGAATTTTTTGTAATATTGATGTTGATTTGACGAACTTCATTAATCTATTTTTATAATATTCAATACATTCAGGATGGCCTGGAAACATGGAGGAGATAAATAATTTGTTTAACAAGGTTGTGTGTAAATACCGGTACTGACAAAGAAAATGCGCGATATCACTTAAAAATAACGAAAATTTGGTTATATTTTGAAAATTAATTTTGCCAGAAAAAAAATAAAGATAGAAATCGTAATTTTGGAAATTTTGAAAATTTTTCGAAATAAAGTAAATTTTTGAAAATTTTTGGATACTTTATATTTTTGTACATTTCCGGAAAATTAAAGAAACTTAATGTTTTAAATTTTTCAACATTTAAAAAGTTTCAAAAAAATCCCAAACATTTTTTAAGGATAAAGTTCCGAAAAGCGCTTACCTCTGATTAATTTGAAACTCCGTATACGTATGTATTTTGACGCTGATCACGAATATGATAGTGAAAATACCCGCAAATTTGATTTTCAAGGTCAAACCCCCAAAAAACTATAAACATTTCATGTTTTTCCGTTTATTCCAGTAAATAATAAAAATTTACAAAAAATTGTTAAACAAAAGTTGTAGATCTTTTAAAAATACATATTTTACGTGGAATATGTGTTTACCCTACGACTGATAGTTTTCAAGAAAATAGACGATAAATATGAAAAATCACAGAAATACTGCAAAATGTTCAGCGGTGCGATTTAAATTGTATGAAAAATTCCTGGAAGGCTGGGTGGACATTAAATATTAAAAATCACAGAAATACTGCACAATAAAAATTAATGCTAAAACAAATGTGTTAATGGCAAAAGATATGTTTCCACGAAACATTAGGGAACAAATGGGGATGGTATGCGTCCTACGTTATTTCTGTGACCAGTCACAGGGTTGCCTTCCCACCACCACCATGACACGTTGGAAAGGGGGTCGTGTGTGACCTAAGTTATTTCTGTGACCAGTCAAAGGGGTGCCTTCCCACCCCCCCTGACACGTTGGAAAGGGGGTCGTGTGTGACCTAAGTTATTTCTGTGGCCAGTCACAGGGGTGCCTTCCCACCTTCCAAGACACGTTGGAAAGGCGGTCGTGTGTGACCTTAATTATTTCTGTGGCCAGTCACAGGGGTGCCTTCCCGCCCCCCATGACACGTTGGAAAGGGGGTCGTGTGTGACCTTAATTATTTCTGTGGCCAGTCATAGGGGTGCCTTCCCACCCCCCATGACACGTTGGAAAGGGGGTCGTGTGTGACCTAAATTATTTCTGTGGCCAGTCATAGAGGTGCCTTCCCGCCCCCCTATGACACGTTGGAAAGGGGGTCGTGTGTGACCTAAATTATTTCTGTGGCCAGTCATAGGTGTGCCTTCCCGACCCTCCATGACACGTTGGAAAGGGGGTCGTGTGTGACCTAAATTATTTCTGTGGCCAGTCATAGGGGTGCCCCCCCATCCTCCATGACACGTTGGAAAGGGGGTCGTGTGTGACCTAAATTATTTCTGCGGCCAGTCATAGGGGTGCCTTCCCGCCCCCATGACACGTTGGAAAGAGGGTCGTGTGTGACCTAAATTATTCCTGTGACCAGTCACAGGGGTGTTTTCCCGCCCCCCATGAGACGTTGGAAAGGGAGTCGTGTGTAACCTAAGTTATTGCTGTGGCCAGTCATAGGGGTGCCTTCTCGCCCCCCCATGACGCGTTGGAATGGGGGTCATGTGTAACCGAAGTTATTTCTGTTGCAGTCATAGGGGTGCCTTCCCGCCCCCCATGACACGTTGGAGTGGGTGCCGTGTGTGACCTAAGCAATTCTACACTTCGTACCGACATTTCCCTTCTTTTCTCTAAAACGGTCAGTCGTAGGGTAAAAACATATTAAACATAAAATATGTATTTTCAAAAGATCTACAACTTTTCCTTAAAGCTTATTTCTAAATTTCTATTATTTACTGAAATAAACGGAAAAACATGAAATGTTTATAGTTTTCTGGGGTCTTGACCTCGAAAATCAAATTTGCGGGTATTTTCACTATCATATTCGTGATCAGCACGTCAAAATACATAGGTATACGGAGTTTCAAATTAATCGGAGGTAAGCGCTTTTCGGAACTCCACCTTTTTTTAATATTTCCAAAATTTCCAAAAATCCACAGAATTTAAAAAAAAATATTTAAAAAATTTCCATATTGTTTTGAAAATGGTTTATATAACTTTCTAATAACGTTTAATTTTATAAGTAATAACTATAGGAAAATTAAATGTTATTAGAAAGAATTCTGCCCTCATAGTGACTGTAGACTCTGCGCCACATTCTCACGGGATTGTGTCATGCAGAGTGTGTTGGCTAAATGCGACTCACAGCGCTCGCAGATGTGTGCTCAACAGTCCATGCTGGCGAGATGAGTGCGTTATTGCACGCAGAACCTGACAATCACAATCTGCGGGTGATCTGCGTCGCAGAATTGTTATCTGGGTCAGTGATTTAAGAATACCCAGTCATTTGTTAACTAATATTCAATTGTTTAAACGACTTAAATTTGTTTAAATATTTGTTTTTTTCAGCTAACTCGCGAAATGAACGTATTTTCTAGACATTATGAGTTATTTAATCAATAATAACAATAAAATAATTTGTTTGAATAATTTTACAATTATTTAAATAATACGTATTCGTTAAAGCATATATTGTACCTAAAAAAAGCAGGAGAAATTTGTTCTCACTAAATTTACGACAAATTTTAATATTTTCAAGTACTAATTTATTTATTATGAATACTCGTAGATGTTTAAACAAATTGAAATTTCTCACACAATTTTTTTGTTTACATTTTTTTTGTTGCTATTTTTCGAAAGATTGACATATTTTTATGTTTTCTTTGCTTTTTAAGAATACTCCTAAATGTTTAAACAAAATAAAATTATTTAAACAATTCAATATTAGTTAAAAAATGACTGGGTATTCTTAAATTACTGATCAATGATTATTTATGTAAAAAATCTTTTGAAAAGCGTCAATAAACCGCAATATTACATAAAATTCACATTTGTCACTTATGGGGTTTTCTTTGGGGACCCATAAGAGTGGCTTAAAATTAGTCAACCTCAAAATTTATGATAAATTCTTATTCTCTGACAAATTCTGAACAATTGACTGAAACACAGAATTATTTGTAACATATTACCAGGTTTAAATATTAGATTTACAAAAAGCTGACTTTTTCCCTAAATATTGACCGATTTTGCTCAAATTTGGAGATTTTTTTTGGGGCATTCAAAGAAAACAGGGGGATGAGAGCAGAGAAATTAAAAAAGTGAAAAATAAGGGCCACCCTAGTGCCCAATATGTAGACAGGAATTTTTTTAATCCCAATTAAATCAGGTTTTCTTGTCAATTTTTTCGCAAAATTAACTTGTGTAAATAAATTTTGACGCGAGAAAAGGAATTTTATTTATTTTTAATCAATATTTTGACATTTCTTCGAGGTTAGAATAGAATTAGAATTATTATTCCGTTTGCGTGTAAGACAAAATTTCATTTAAATGATTGTTTACTTGTCTTATGTGATAAATTTGATCTCCTTAATATGAACTTTGAATATTCATTTTATTGTAAAATTTATTCATTTCTTTGAAGTGTAAAAAAGTAAACGATACATACCGATGCCATAACATTGCCAGCAGGAGCCTTCACTTCGCTTCTCCAGATATATCCACGTATAAAAAATGTTTTTCACATATTTACATTCCAGGTTTTAAAACTTATACTTTCCTCGGAATCGCCTTTTCTCATTCTAACAGTCTTTGCTTCGGATGGAACAGAAAAATGATTATATTTTTTATTTGAGATATCATACCCCGAATCACAATTCAGCAGTATACACCTGTGGCCAACAAGTTGGAGTTCACAAAAACTTCCACTGAGTGCAAATATTTCATTTTTAACGCGCACCATCATTTAATTATTGTCATTTCTCTATATTTGTAATAATTAACATTATTGTTCCGTAAGAGCTTATACGAGATAATGTTTAACTGTGTATAATGTTCAAAGAAGCACTCTTTGTCGGAATTTTTCGGTACAACGACTTGGTATGTATATATCTACGGAAATCTTTTCAAGGAGTCGGATAGGCCTGGCTGCAATCAGCTATCGGTTGTATACTTTTTAGTTTTCTTGCAAAGCTGTGAACCTATTTTTCTAAATATAACTTTGGGAACTCGCGGTCTTGCAGTATTTTCAAAATTTCTAGTAATTAAAATGCTTAAAAACAAAGATAAATATTATATTAATTTTGCTCTTAAATATTGTGCCACTGAGAAAATAATGCATCGAATTAAAATAATGAAAGAATATCTCGAAAAGTGAATTGAGTAAAATGTCGAGGGACAAAGCATTTCAAACTAGCTGTGAATTCGATCTCGAGTTTTTCCACATTGTTTGTATTCATAATTATATGGTGCTCATTTCATGAGCACTTTGCTTCCCGTTAGCAAATGTATTTTCTTCCTCATAGAGGAAGCATTAGTTATTTTTTTCAATAATAGACAAACCAATGTCTTCATTTTGCTCAATTTAAAAATAGAAATTGACAAAAAATACAAAATAATACAAAAAATGTTTGAAATACAAAGACAAATCAGACAAATCAAATCTTGTATTCGAAATGATAATTTTTCGAGCTGGAAAAGGGAAGGAAAAGTTCTGTCGCACCATACCCCTTTCCCAGCTTTATGATCTCTTTACAAAAATTGTCATAATTACTCTATTTGAGACTTTATGATCAAAAGTCGAGGTTGAAATATGGCGTCGGGCCTGTTGGTCGCGCGCGTGTTTGCTCTATCTGTTTTCGCCTATAGTGGTTTTTCCTGACTGAAACTGTGTCTGGTTTTTTAAAGGTAAAGTGCGGGGCTAGTGATCTGCCGAATTTTGTTTTAGTGGCGAGGTTTTTACCTAAATTTTAATGTGTATTGTTCGATGAAAATAGTGAACTAAGTGTCTGGTTACTATCGGTTCATCTAAACATTGACTCTCAGGCTGTCAAACAACTGACCGGTTCAGGTTCGTACCGAGAATGGGTGCTCCTGGTATGACTTCAGCTGACGTAACGCGATTCGAGGCCCTGCTAACTTCAATAAAGGAGGATACTTCGATAACCAAAAACGATGTAGCTGCCTTAAAGGGTTCGGTTGCTCCGATTCAAGGCGAATTAGACCTTCTGAGAGGAGAAACAGAATCTCTAAAATTGAGCTGCCAGATCGAATAAGGGCACATCAAATTATTTCGCGGAGAGTGGGGAGACCCCTGGAGGCTTCCTGGAACATTTTCGAATTTTAATTTTTAAAGATTATATCTAGATGTAGAATTTCATTGCGCATCTTTTTTTCCTCAGGCAAAAAGTTGTAGCTTTTTTAGTTTTCCAATTCAAGCCAAAAAACTAACTGTTTGGGAAAAATCGATTTTAATTCGTTTTTCACTTCAACTTGTGCTCAGTCAGTCAGTTTTTAAAATTTTTCAATGAAAATTTCAGAGAATGTAGATCAAAATGTCCTTTGACTGGCACAATAAAAGGAATTAATGAATTTATTTCAAAAAAATTGTTGATAATTTTTTTCTGATGCTTGCCGCACATTGGACTTCTCTAACTTCCAGCGTTTCGTTTATCGAGCGAATTTTCAGCAACAAAAAACTTCCAGCGTGAAAGTTGATAACAACAGTACAAAGATTAGATCCGATTCTTAATACAGTTCACAGGTGGCAAAAATAAAAACTAATCAAGAAATCAGGTAATATAAAAGTATTATGAATGAATAAATAAATAAATTTGAATAATGTAAAATATTCTATTCATTTCATATTGGTTCTATTTTTGAGATGAACTGTGCAAAAGTAAAACAAAATATAAACATCTAATAGTTGAGATTCACCCTAATTCCTCGAATTTTTCAATGCTTTAAATTCGTGGAATTGAAAAAAGTGAGAGATCGAGAGAGTGCACTTGTTTTTGGTTCGTTTTGTAATATTGATAATCTAAAGAAATTTTTTTTGAATTTGAATCAGTGAAATTTCATTGAAAATCAGTAATAATCAGTAAGTGAACGATTCGTCACTATTTTATCAGCGAAATTTCCTTTTTTTCTTTCAGGGCAAAGAATATATATCTGTTTCAAATAAAGTCCAGAATGCAGACGTTTTTGAGCCAGTTAAACTCTGCTGTAAACGTTTGAAGTCTTATGAACAAGGATCTCATTAGAAATCAAAAGTTCAGAAAGCCTAATATTTATATAAAAGAAGTCTATAAATTTGTAAATTAATGTTAATTATATAACAGAAAAAGACTTTAAATTAAAATAAGTTATTTTAATAAAATGTTATGTATATTTATTTAATGATTCATAATAATGTGATATTACCTGATTTCTTAATTAGTTTTTATTTTTGGCGCCGGTGAACTGTATTAAGAATCGGATCTGAGATTCTCGCTACAGTCCGCGCGCGAGTCGCATAGCCGCTAGCGACTTGACACATTAATAATTTCTTAAATATCACTTCGATTAGGCTAAAATTTTCCAGAAAACTTCTTTGTACTGTTGCTAACAACTTTCTCGCTTGAAGTTTTCTGTTGCTGAAAATTCGCTCGATAAACGAAACGCTGGAAGTTAGAGAAGTCCAATGTGCGCCAAGCGTCAGTAAACAATTATCAACAATTTTTTAGAAATAAATTCCTTAATCCCTTTTATTGGACCAGTCGAAGGACATTTTGATCTACATTCTCTGAAATTTTTATTGAAAAATTCCAAAAACTGACTGACTGAGCACAAGTTGAAGTGAAAAACGAATTAAAATCGATTTTTCGCAAACAGCTAGTTTTTTGGCTTTAATTGGAAAACTAAAAAAGCTACAACTTTTTGCCTGATGAAAAAAAGATGCGCAATGAAATTCTACATCTAGATATAGTGTTTAAAAATTAAAAATCGAAAATGTTTCAGAAAGCCTTCCCACTCTCGGCGAAATAATTTTATGTGCCCTTATTCGATCCGGCAGCTCAATTAAGGAACAATGATCTGGAGAAGAAAAACACGGATTTGGAAAACAACATGAAACTGCTGAAAGAAGAGGTTTTGCAGCTCCGAAAGGATGCCAGTGCCAAAAATGTGATTCTGCATAAGCTCAAGGACACTGAGTCATGCAATAAGGACCTAGTCTCGTGTGTACGTGGGGTGTTCTCGAAAGCTAATGTAGAATCTGTTGTGATGGAATCTGCTTTTCGTTTGGGAAAGAAGCCTGGTGCCAGACCGGTGTTGATTAGGTTGGAGTCTCCACCTCAAAGATTCCAGGTCTTTCAAGAATCGAAATCCTTCACGGCAATGGGATTGGCAGTCTCGAGTGACAGGTCGAAGTTTGAAAGGCTGGCGAGAAGACAGCTTATGCAAAATAAGAGCAGCCTAATAGCTCGAGGTTTCGATGTAATATTGAAAGGTAACCACTTGGAATTCGACGGGAAAGTGCTGTCAGCTGACGAGATTATTGCCATGTCTGCTTGCCCTCCATCCAGTTCGCTAGAGACATTTCTTGAGGCGAAGGACACAGTCAGGAGACAGAGAGGTAGACCTGCCAAAAGAACTGGGTCTGGGTCAGCTTCCTCGACCGAGGACTCTCGTCGAAACAGGGACGGCTCCATTAGCAATTTTCTATCCGGAAACCCAATCCAGAACCACTAGCCAAAGCACCGCGAAGAGGATCGACTAGCTCCTGTAAGGACAGAAAATGATTTGTCCTTGATGGTGAGAGGGAGGTTAGCCCGGATTATTTTCTGGAACTGTCATGGATTCACGAATGTTGGAGACTTATCAATGTTTAACTTGGACTCGGATATTTTATGCTTGAGCGAAACTTGATTCCCATCGGCGCCTGCAACCCCCTCTTGGCTGTCCCAGCATGGTCTCTTCACTGTGGATGCGAAGCGAGTAAGTAAATTTGGTAGAGCTAGTGGGGGTTTAGCGCTATTTGTTGAGTCGGAAAAGGTTTACATGTGAGTTGTTGGATACATCCCCAGAGTAAGTGCGCGGACCATTCTATGGTTTTTATTGTAGGTCTCATTTATTTTAAACCGAGTCTTGATAATGAATATTTTCGCGACGGTTTGGATACGATACTTGACCGATTAGGATCTGAATCAGGTATGCCCGATGATATACCGGTGGTGGGGGCGAATGCGAGCTCGCGGAGGCTGGTTTCCGACCCTGTAATTTGTAAACGGAGTACTATCCTAGTTGAGTGTTTAGAATTACGCGGTTTTGCTATTCTGAACGGAAGACTTAAAGGGTGATTGGCCGGGCAGCCTCACTCGCCTCTCTTCTGGAGGGGGGAGTACTATAGACCTCGCAGCATGCGCGTTACCTCTCATGGAAGTGGTAACTGACTTCAAAATTGTTCCAATCGCTACTCGCTCGGACCATCTTCCGGTCTGTGTAGAACTACTGTTCCCGGGAGGAGGGGGGCTACGTGAGGCTAACACTGTAAAGCGTGAAATTAATGTGAATGCAAGGCTGTCTTGGAGGGAGGATAGAAGGGGGTATTCCTAGATTCACTGATTCTCTCGGATTCACAGGCGGTGCTCGACTCTTCGGTGACTGAATTAAATGAAAATCTTATCTCGGCAATTAATGCGGCGGCCTCAACTGCTTCTATAACATCCTGCTGCTTCTTCGCGCTTTATAGGGAAAAGCCTTGGTTTGATTGGGCATGTTTCAATGCCAAAAGAAAAGCTGAAAATAGCCTAAAAGAGTGTAAAAGGTCAGGGTTCGCGCCGGAGGATATTAAAAAATTTAATTCTGATAAAAAAGCTTATAGCTCACTGTTGATCTCCAAAAAATTTTATACGAGAAGGCCTTCCAAGAGGCTCTTGCATCTAACAGAGGGACCACGGAGTTTTGGAGAGCAGTTAACTTCTTTAAGCCTAGACTTGCACAGGGTGCTAACATTGGCATTCAGTCGTGGCAAGCTTTTGCGAATACTTTGTATCCTCCTGAAGTGAACCTTGATCTTTCTTGGCGTACAAATGCGCATCCCCTTCTGGATGCCCAAATCTCAAAAGATGAAATAAAGGCTGCTATCCGTAAATGTAAAAAGGGGAAAGCCCCTGGACATGATGTTGTCCCCGCCGAGTTTTACTGAGCTTTACCTGAATTAGGGCTAGACTATCTTGAGTGTCTGTTCAGGAGGATCTGGGAGACTGAGGAGGTTCCCCCTTCTCGGGCAACTATTCTCACGTGCATGTTATTCAAGAAGGAGGATAAAGAGGATCTGGGATCTTACAGAGATATTGCACTCGTGAATGCTATTGCGAAATATTTACACGGATCCTCCTGGATAGGCTTGTTGAGTGGACAAACGCTGATAATTGTATACCCAAATTTCAGGCAGGTTTCAAGGCTTCCAGAGGCTGTTTGGACCATATATTTGTTCTAAACTCTATTGTTCAAATTCATCTCTCCACTCCTGGTCGTAAGGTTTTTGCATGTTTCGTTGATTTTAAAAGGGCATTTCCTTCAGTCAATCACGACCTTTTTTGGTCTAAACTATTGAAACTGGGCATTAGCACGAAATTCATTAGGATAATGAAAAGTCCTTACGATGCTGCCAAGATGTCCATCCGTACACCTGAGGGTCTCACTGACCCAGTGGACGTGACTTGCGAGGTTCTCCATGGGGAACTTTTAAGTCCGGTCTTTTTTATTTTGTTGATTGGAGACCTGGAGGATTTTTTTCGGAATCGGGGAGTAAGGGGGATATCTATCAATCATTTGATGGAGGTTATCTTGCTGGCATATGCCGATGATATCGTGATGCTTGCTGATTCCCGCATTGATCTTCAGAGGAAAATTAATGTCCTTGCTGAGTATTGTGACCTCAATCTTTTGGAGGTTAACACTTCAAAGACCAAGACGATGATTTTTCATAGAGGAAGGCCACCTAGGATTCCGGGTTTCACTTTCAATAACACGCAGCTCGAGATGGTCAGGGAATATAACTATTTGGGGAAACCATTTTCGAGCTCTGGTACCTTTGCACTGGCTTGTAATAAAGCAATAGCAACCGCAAGGATGGCCACGCGGGCAACTTTACAAGTTCTGCGGAACTCCAAAACAGGGTCTTGGCGGTCACAACTTATCTTTTTTCAAAGTCTCGTAGCCAATGTTCTGCTTTATGCCATAAGAATTTGGGGACTAAGATACTGTGAGGAGGTTGAGGTCATCCAATTCACATTTTTCAAGAAAGTGCTTGGGCTTCCTCCTTACACTCCGGGTTATGCGCTGAGACTAGAGCTAGGCCGAGTCCCAATTGTCTATAACATCTTGAAAATGGCATTGAACTGGTTGGACAGGGTTCTGGGCATGGGGGAAGAAAGACTGCCTAGAATTTGTTTGTTACGGCTGCAGGCCCTGGCTGATTCGGGTACTGCCTTTCTAAACTTTAACTGGGTCTTGCAAGTTAAAAATCTCTTATCGTTGTGTGGGCAAGATGATATGTGGCCTGGCTTGGATTTGCTGTGCCTACAGGCACGCAAAGAGACATTTCTGGCCAAATTCGAGGCTTATCTCCGGGGGGTGGACTTGCACAGGTTGGCCCAGTCCACATCCCTGCAGGTTCTGCCCTATCTTTCTATTCACCCAATGGGTCACGAGTACCTGACTAACGGTACTCCGTTCAAGTTTGTCAGAGTTCTCGCGCAGGTGCGTCTCATGGGTGCGGTAAGAGGGAGATTTTTGGTGGGAGAACTCAGTTTTTGTTTCAGTAAGGGGCAACTGTGTTCAATTTGTAATCTGGGAGTGGAAGAGACACTTTTTCTTTTACTAGCAGAATGCCCCATGTGCAGAGATGTTCGAACATCGTTTTTTGGGCCCGCGATCTGCCTTACAGCCTTTGGTGCCTTTTGGGTAGCGCTTCTAAACTCACCAGATAAAAAAGAACTATGTCGTGTTGCATTGTATTTACTTGGAGTCTTAAAAGTCAGAAACCTTATCAAATCTTCCTAGCGTTATAAGTCTATTTTTTATTTATTTTTTTTTTTTTTGTCAAAGATAATTAACTAGACGTTCATATTTCACCTTCTTTCGACAGGTCGTAGAACCTAAGCAAATATCGCAGCAGATTATCACATATGTATTTATATATCTATATATTAAGTCTGTATCTTATGCTGTTGTTTAATAAATAATAATAATAATTACGATCAAAATTCTTTTCTATTCATGCGTCAACTTTGAATTATGTCGATTAAATTTTTTTTCTGTTTAAAACCGATGATTCAGACATTATAAATGAGCATAACTTCCCTAATCTTCAATAAAGTGTATTATTATTATAGATCAATCCATTCGTCTTGAATCCACACAACTTTTATATTCTCGCATCAACTTTAAATTATGCGAATAAGAAAACTTTAACTATAAAGAACGATTTTAAAAATATATAAATTACCATAACTTGCCTACTCTTCAATAAAATGTATTGATATTATAAGTCAATCGATTCGTCTCGAACCAAGGAATCTTTTATATTCTTGCATCAACGTTGAATTATGCTAATGAAAGAAGTTTTACATCCACACACATCCAACATCCAACTGATACACAATTCACAATTACCCGATTTTTCAAAAGATTGTTATTACAACTTGATTACGAGATTTTTTCCTTACTTTTTGAATGCAATAAATAACTCAAATTTTACATTAAGCTAATTAATTCGTGGTAGGGGGGGGGGGGGCGGCCGTGAAATAAATGGGCTTTTTATGCGGGAAATATTGAAATAGAGAATAATTCGTTGGCACTGGGCAGGTAATTTGCCACAGACAATGACGGAATCCTGCCAATCGTGCCTTAAGGCTCATTTAGGGGGTAATGTAACGTAGAAAACTAATCTGAAAAAATCAAGTCGAAATGCTAGTGCAACGAATGATTATCGGGGGGCATTTTTCTTGTTTTTGAGCTTCTTGGAAGCTCAAATCCATATTTGAGGCGGAAAATCCCTGCGGATCATCAACACTTGCGGTAAATATGTTAAATTCCTTAAATATCGCATCTCCAAAGTAGCCGAAAAAAATATGGCGCGATATTCAAAATAGAAAAATTATTCCAACAGACTAACATCACCATAAAAACACTCCTAAATTTAAACCTGTCGTTTCTATAAAGGTTGAAAAATTGGGGGAATATTTATCCATATTATTATTAGGACAACAGGACCATTTTCGAAAATAATCAAATTGGTTGCCAGGGGCGAGACTTACAAAAGCGTCTTAGCTATATCTTGGCTATGTCTTGGATGAAGACTTAGCCAGGACGAATTATTTTTACTCCGGATAATACGCCTTACATGAGGCTTAATCATGTTGCTATTCAACTTGTATTTTCCGTGATATTTTACCTTTAAATTGACTTCAAATTAAAATAACTTTTAACAAGTTTTGAATGTGAGTTAAGTCATTAAATTATTTATTAATGTATTGCAATATTAAACACTGTTAATGATGCGTCAAATCACTCGAAATCCTGAGCGATTTAACGCAGGTGCACTATTCTGCAAAATCTAATCAATAACTATTCTATAATAAATTTAAATTTGTAGAATTTAAAATTTAAAGATTTTTCGGGTTTCAGTCGTGTGCGAAACTATGAATGTTGCCGACGTTTCGTGAACATTGCAGTTCACTTCTTCAGGGCTGACCTGAAACTGAAGTTTCAGGTTATGTTGTTCTTATATATGTATTCTCTACGATGCCTGTGATTGGCCAGAGTGCCCCATGGTGGGGACTGCTTGAACTTGATTGGCCAATCAAGTCTTTTTTAAAAAACCCGGGAGGACGGAAAGCCAAATCGGATTGGTATTACATCCATTGTCCCTATTGATGTTATTAGGGTGTTTCAAGATTTCGGTTGCTTCTCTATGTTTTCTTGGAAATTTATTGTACGTTTTGGCAATGACGGTTGTTTTGTCAAATAAAATACTATGTCCTGTTTCGATATGATGCTCAGCTACTGCTGATTGTGTGAAATGTTTTAGCCTAACTTTACTCTCATGTTCCTTTACAACAACATAACCTGAAACTTCAGTTTCAGGTCAGCTCTGAAGAAGTGAACTGCAATGTTCACGAAACGTCGGCAACATTCATAGTTTCGCACACTATTGAAACCCGAAAAATCATTGAATTTTAAATTCTAAAAATTTAAATTTATTATAATGAATCATCGTGAAAGTATCAAATCTATTATTAACTATTCTATATTTTCTTGACGAAATATTCTTCTTTCATTCAATATTTTCCATCACTTCCCTACTACAGCATGCAAAGGTTTGAAGTTGGGAAATATAAATTTGCCAAAAACGGAAATTTCGTTGGACTTTATCACGTGGTTTTTCAGTTTCATATTATTAAAAATACTTTAAATATAACTGACTTGTCGGGTTCTTTCGCCATCTTTACAACGGTTTTTGAGAAATATTTCTATCATTTTCATTTTTCATGGAGTTATCCACTTTCTGTAAATTTCATTCCGATTTTTGTAAGTGGACTCACAATTCTGAGTGTAACTATTAATTTGAATATTAATTTATATTTTATTATTCAGGAGGCATTTTCAAGATGAGCTAGAATCGCAGAAACTAGTACGCCTAGTTTTTAATGGCCAGGTTCTTCAACCAGACAGCAAAACGCTAGAACGATGTGGACTCTTCCACAACTGTGTAGTACATTGCCTTGTGCATCAGCCTCGACCAGCTTCGACTACGACGCCATCGCCACTCGACAATTCCTCTTCGATTTACTTCAATCCCCAAAATTTTCAAGACATTCCTGCCGCCACAGGTCTTAGTTCGTTGCAGGACGAATGGGATCTCAGTAGACTATTGTGCAGCGTTTTAACACTCTTTTTAGGAATTGCTTGGTACTCACATTTTCATTACTCCCAACTTTTTACAGTTACGACGACGCTTGCCCTCTACGCGCTAACGGCGGTTTTTACTGTTTCCCTATTTGGCCACTTTTTCTCAAATCCAGAAAATGTCCGCGTCATCGAATAAGTCGAATTTGTCACGTCAAAAGTGACAATTAATTGTGATTATAACTGCGTGAGTAGCTTGCTGGTCTTCAAGTGCCACAAGTTTTCTGATGGACAAAAATGAGTATAATAATCGGTGATCCTAGTCTGTTATGTACTTTTATTTACTAAGAAGTTCATTGTTTTACCCGAAGGAAATGAGAAGTTGAGTGTCGCGGGAATTAGGAATTTCCCATTTCTTTCGCACATGGAATTGTTGCCAGTTATGCAGTTTTAGCCTGTGATTCTAAGTATTGATTCGCATGGTTTAACGACGCAAAATCAGATGAAGAGAAAGGCGTAGTTGTATAAGTTTTAGATAATATATATTTTAATTACTGCTTGATAATCTAAAAATTGTAGTACACTTTAACATTTTTTGAATGATTCGTTTCTGAGGAAACAAATATTTAACAAAAGTTTTGAAAACTCAATCTCAATCAATAGTAAAAATAAGTGTTTTCTGGTTCCTGATTGCTGGTGAGATAGTATTGATTATCAAAAAATTGAAAAAGTAAATTTTGTAAACATTGAAAAAACATATTCAAACTTTTTTTAAACATCTTCAAGTAATTATATTCAGTGTTTAATAGTGCTCTTTTAATTTCACAAGAAAGAACAATATTTAAAAATATGCAACTACCCCATTCAACAAACTTAAATGATATTGATTGGCAATGCGAGCAGTTTTGAATTATTTTCTGTACTCCTTCGCAAAGCTACCAGTTACAATATATTTTTCTCGAACTCAGGTTTCATGCTCGCTGCTCGACAGTACAGTTGTTGAAAAAGCCTCTGGAAAAAAGTATCGCATCTCGTGTCACTCGATCATTTTCCTTTTTTTTTTACATTTTAATACAATGTGAATAGTTTTAAAAATATATCGGGAACTTTCTAAAGTTAACAAAAGGAAGAAAATAAGTTATTAAATTATAGTATATATATTATTATTTAAACGTGGTAAAGGATTTTTACAAATATACAAGTATGATGTACAGAAATTACATAGTCATAAAAAAGTTTATGTATGAATCTAAGGTTTGCTGGATTTTACGGAATGTGTTTCATCCAGTTGTATAATTATGTAGTGAAGAAACATATTTTCCACCTTGAACTTGTTGCAAACGATTTAATTGGAGAGTTTTCTGAAACATAGTGATCTAGGTGACTTCCATGGAGTCACTTGTTAATCAGAGTACATTTCAATTTAAAAAAAAAAAAGAAAATTGTATTGTACAGTGTATATACTTGATATTTAATTAATAATAGATTGAGTGTTTTAAAATAGTGTAGCGGTGTTCATCTTGCAATGCTATTAAAAAAAATAATTTTAATTGTATAATAGTTATTTTGTTTCGATTAATAATTAAATATTTATACAAATTATCTTATAATAATTATTCAATTGGAAGAAGCAAATGGTATTGTACACAATCATTTATCATAATTTGAGTAATTGTATATTACCTTCTCTTTTTGAGGAATTATCGGTTGATTAAGTATTCAGCTCGGTGTCCATATCAAATATAAAAAAAGTTTTAGAAAATAGTTATTTGTGATACAGGTGCGTGAACCAGGCGATTGCAATGAGTATAATAATGCTTGCAGCATGAGCCGCAAGCAAGTAATGCAATTACACGACTACACGAGTAGTAATTACTATAGTGGTGACACTTCCATGTATCGGTTTGAAGACTTAAGTTCGGGATCAGCGCCACCCCGCGGTTCCCCTGGATACTAAAATGAATGAAAATGACTAAACCTATCAATGCGGAAACGAAGGCATAGTATAGGTTGCGTTGCCTTCTTCGAAACGTCAGTTTGAACGAAAATTGATAGAATAACGAAAAAATAGTTGTGGGAAATAGTGAAAAGTGATTTGGTGGTAAGGCTGCAATATTTATTTAATACTTATCATTAAAAACGTTAGTGAGTAACATAACTGTAAGGAGATGGTTATAGAGTATTATTTTGTTGAAAATAACCCATGTAGAAATTTACATTTTTCAAGAAGCTCATGTGTATACCTGTTTTCCTTAATTTTAACTGAAATCTTAGACAATTAAAATGTTGTAAAGTCTGATTTGAGAATTAAAAAATTTGAAATGAATTTCATTTCGAAAACTCCATAAATAAAAATAAGAATTAAGGGTTTATAGTACATTAAGTTGTGGTGTAGGAATTTCATATTTAACGCATGCAGTTAAGATGTAATTTCAATTTAAGAGAATAACTGCATTTTCGAATTATTGCAGTCACAGAAAAATTCTAAATTTCCGCTTCTTAAGATTGAACATGTTTTTATTCTCCCATTTGTAGATTATAAATAATTTTGAAAACTTACAATTTACATGGATTCAATTTTAAAGGTTTTGTAATCAACCATTATTTCCCACAAGAAATAACTTCTTCAAATTCTGTGGTTTTCGAAATGCAATCTATTTCAAATTTTTAATTCTTGAATCAGACTTTACAACATTTCAATTTTATAACTAGATTTCAATTAAAATTGAGGTAAACAGGTATATACTGGACCTTTTTGAAAAATTTAAATGTCTACATAGGTTATTTTCGAAAGAATAATTACCTATATAACCTTCTCCTCATAGTTATGTTACTTACTAACGTTTTTAATAATAAATATGGAGTAAATATTGCAGCCTTACCTCCAAATTAATGTTCACTATTTCCCACAACTATTTTTTCTTTATCACCCCACTTGTCGTTCGAACTGACATTTCGAGGAAGGAAACGCAACCTGTATGTTATGACGTTATGCCTTCGTTACCGTCATTTACGCAAGTCAGTGCATACATGCGTACGTGTCTGAAGGAGGAGCATAGGCGCTTCCGTATATAAATCCCTGGCAGCGATTGTATCCAAGCCCTGCTTACCCCAATGCAAGGTGTACATGCGACTTCGTTGCAGTATCAGCGCCATCTAGTGGTGCCCCCGAAATTAAACACTTAGGTCTTCAAAACGATACATGGGAGTGTCACTACTATGGTATTTACGTGGTATTCATGTGTCTCACAATAATCATAGGAGGTGGTTCGTTATTTACCGACCGGTGGAAAAATCTCTAATTGACGATTTCGTTTCAGAAAAACCGATGACAAAAAAAAACCGCTTGCTTCTCCATATTTCGCCTATGGAATTTCATACCCTGGAAAATTCGGCCAATAAAATTCTCCATACCGTCCATTCAATAATCGCCGCCCATGTACACACTATTTTTTGCCAAACCCGACCGAGAAAGGTGCACGCCAAAGACTACTCCAAAATAGTGACAGGAGAGCCAGTTACGGGACAAGTGAGCTTGAACGACGAATAGGTTCGTCCAAAATGACAAAAAAAATGGACCAGGGGAATTTGTTCAACTACTCACGTACTTTCAAAATCCGTTGGAACGAAAATCCGATCTGCTTCTGTTCGTAAAATATCACAATCTTAACATTTTAAGTTTATATGCAAATTTCGAACTTTTTCAAACTGTAATAAAGACGTTATTTTTTTGATATTGAATGAATTTAGAGCAGAACTGTATTGTTTTCGATCATTTTTACATTCTTCAAACATAATTGAATATTTTTGAACTGATATTATTCATTAATAATACTAATTAACGTATTAACTTCAATTTAACGTATTTAGCTATATAATCTGCTCTAAAATCGTCGTTTATTTTGAAACAGGATTATAATTTTTTAATGGAATGAAACAAAACGGATTGATCATGAATGAAATATATTATGTTACAATAGAGGTTACAATTCAATAGTATTTACAATTATTAGGTTTTTTTTTGGATAGTAGTTATTGTTAGTTACATAGTATTGTTACACATTCAGATTTACTACAATGATTTTGAAATGAAATTGAATGGTTGTAATATACCTGATTTAAAAAAGATTATGATTTCTAGATTATTGAGTTTATGATTAAAATTGAAAAGGAAAAGATACGATTGAGAAGTAAATACAAGAAAAAGAGACACGATCGAGATACAAGTATTATAAGTCTTCAACGGAATGTTTTAGGTTCAAACATTCTTACAAGTGCCTTGATGAGAATTCGATAACTGCTTTTTTCAGGTTGGTTGCATATGACTCAGATGTCACAGAGTTAATTTTATACTTATCCCAATATTTAAGAAACTGTCTATGAACAGATACTCCAGCCTGCTCAGACCAGAGACCCAATCCATCATTATCTAAAAATTGTAGGCTGTAAAAATGTTTGAACCTAAAACATTCCGTTGACGACTTATAATACTTGTATCTCGATCGTGTCTCTTTTTCTTGTATTTACTTCTCAATCGTATCTTTTCCTTTTCAATTTTAATCATAAACTCAATAATCTAGAAATCATAATCTTTTTTAAATCAAGTATATTACAACCATTCATTTTCATTTCAAAATCATTGTAGTAAATCTGAATGTGTAACAATAATATGTAACTAACAATAACTACTATAAAAAAAAACTAATAATTGTAAATACTATTGAATTGTAACCTCTATTGTAACATAATATATTTCATTCATGATCAATCCGTTTTGTTGCATTCCATTAAAAAATTATAATCCTGTTTCAAAATAAACGATGATTTTAGAGCAGATTATATAGTTAAATCCGTTAAATTGAAGTTAATACGTTAATTAGTATTTTTAATGAATAATATCAGTTCAAAAATATTCAATTATGTTTGAAGAATGTAAAAACGATCCAAAACAATACAGTTCTGCTCTAATTTCATTCAATATCAAAAAAATAACGTCTTTATTACAGTGTGAAAACGTTCGAAATTTGCATATAAACTTAAAATGTTAAGATTGTGATATTTTACGAACAGAAGCAGATCGGATTTTCGTTCCAACGGACTTTGAAAGTACGTGAGTAGTTGAAAAAATTCCGCTGGTCCATTTTTTTTGTCATTTTGTATGAACCCATTCGTCGTTCAAGCACACCGTGGGGACATCGAAACATCGATGTTTCGCTTCCGATGTCGATGTTTTTGACATCGATGTTTCAAACTTCGATGTTTTCGATACATTGATGTTTTTTCTTCGATGTTGCATATTGATGTTTTTGTTTGATCGCTTATTGGTCACTACCCTGATAGCACAGAACGTTCGTCGGGAACTTTTTGAACGTTCCCGGAACGTCTAAAATGTCCGCTGCTTGGGAACGTTCCAAAAATAAATTAACGTTATTGTTATTATTAACAAATATCGCGTAAACCGTAAGTGATGGTCCAAATCGATGTCAGTTAATGATACGGATATCATATTATAGTGTCTCTCGTGAAAAAAAGGACCAACTTAAGATCACAGTATAGGCACCCTACTAAAAAAATGTCAGGAATCGTCACGAATGGTCAGAAGTTCTGACGATTCCTGAACATCCTGACCATTCCTAACGAGTCTGACGATTTCTGAAGATATGCTAATTCACATCCCAGCAGGTAGCTCATCGGCTAGGACCGCAGGTAGGCAACCCAAAAGGATTAAAAATTGAAAATAATTTTTTTTTCAATGTTGCATATACAGATTCAAAAGTTAAAAATTCAAAATCTACGGGTTTCGATGATTTCAGATAACTAAAAATTTTTCTAAAAAATTTAAAATTAGATCAAATATAATGTATCTTGTAAAGAGAAAGAGATACGTCAAAACGGACAATATTTTCAGATTCACCTTCAGAGTCATTCAATATATAAATATTATTAATTAATTATAAGTAGAAAGAGAATATGCATAAATAAACATAAATAAATAATATAAATAATCTGGGAAATATAAAAGGGATTAGGTTTTATGACATTCCATTCTTGGACCCCTAATAAAAGGATTATCCTTCGAACCCAAGCTCTGACGATTTCTGAACATTTCTCACGAATTATGACGATTTCTGTCGAGAAACGTAACAAAAGTCGTCAGAAATGATCAGAAGTCCTGACTTTTTTTCTTATGATTCCTGACTTTTTTTTTTAGTAGGGCAGGTATATTCTTGTCCCAGCAGTTTGAACCCTCAATATCCCATAATTATTAGGCTTATCACGAGTCACAGATTGTAAAGGGGGCGCTGTTTCTTATAACTTTCAACAGAAAGAGATGACGAGATGGAGGGAGGGACAGAGTTCCATAAATATAACGGCAACTCCTTGAAGCCTCTAGATCTCGTAAATAATAATAAATCATCCCAGGTTCTTTAGGACTTTTAGGTATAGCTAGTCTGTTGATACAGACAGCCATCCTTATTCAAGAGAGAGAGAGAGTGGTGTCTATTTCAATGCCCTAAAATTGATGCAGGTATAGGCTGAAAGGTAAAAGACCAGAAAAAGACCAAACGTGGTTCGAAACTGGTCTTAATGTGATCTTAAGTTGGTCTTTCTTTTCACGAGGGGTAGTATATGCGGTACTCAAAACTCAAAAATAACATCCATTCTTACCTATCTCTTACGGTTTACGAGATAATGGTTGTTAAAAATAACAATAATAGAAGGTTTCCCACAGGCCCCAGTGGTACGTTCCCAAACAGCGGACATTTTTACACGTTCCTGGAACGTTCCTGGAATTTTCCGCTTGAACTTTCCGAAGGTGCCCGCGGAACGTTCCGTGCTATTACACGGAGAAAAAATATGCCTATAATAGTAAGAACACTAGTCATGCTTTTGTCAAAGGTTTCATTCTTGCTATCCTGGTACAAAATTCATTCATTTTAAGCAGGAATCCCTTCATCATAAAAAAGTACAAAGCTGCATGCTTTTAAAGCCGTTATCCATTGCGAAAATAGCTCGAACTTCGCCTTGCTATATTTGTAAGGAACTCACCCTATTAGAGTATGAGTACTCTTACAAAAGAGATATTAGGCCACGCCTACTTACGAGCCTAGCGCCTAACAGAAAGCGCCTGTAGGCGTGGCCTAACATCGCTTTTGCAAAAGTACTCATGCCCTAAGCCAGGGGTCACCAGCGAGGGGAAATTTCTCGAGTCCAGCTCCGCTAACACGTGTGGATCGCTCGCTTCGTCTCTCCCAACAAGAGTCTCCACTCTACTCTGAGGGTTCGGGGTGGTGGTAAATTCTGACGTCATAGAATAGAATTTACCACCACCCCGAACCCTTAGAGTGGAGTGGAGACTCTTGGTGGGAGAGACGAAGCGAGCGATCCACACGTGTTAACGGAGCTGGACTCGAGAAATTTCCCCTCGCTTTTGACCTCTGCCCTAAGAGGATGGGTTATCTTACAACCGTAGCAAGGCAAAGTTGGAGCTATTTCCGCAAGGCACAACTGCTCTAAGGGCATGTGACTCCAGCAATAACACCATGCGCTTGATTCGTTTCTGGCGTAGGACATTTAATGCTAAAAATGTCTAACCTAATGCTAATATTGGTAGAAATTCATACCAATTTCGCACATGAAGTTCCGTGTTGTAATATTAAGAGCTCAGCCTCCTATAACAGTGCGATTTTTTTCTCCGTGTAGGGTTTTACCCTACATGGAGATTTTTCAAGTCGGATCTTAAGGAGATTCGGGATTGGCGCAGAGCCTGCACTAAGCTTATAAGAAAAGTGTAATTAATGAAAGAAGCTAGAATTAGTATTTAATTATCATTATTTTAAAATGATTACTTAAGAGGTAATTCAAATTAATTTCATTTAAATAAATAATAGTATCACGAATTTTATCGCAATTATAAGGTATCCTAAGTGATTTATAAGATTGTTTAATAAAACATCGATGTTCAGTAAACATCGAAAACATCGATGTTTTTCTTTCGATACATCGATGTCGATCATTTTTGATATCGATCTTCGGCAACATCGATGTTTCACTTTCGATGTTCCATCACTCAGGAGAGCCTGGCCTGTGTTGCCTTGAGACTGACGTGAAGTCTGCTCCACCAGATGGCACCATCTATTTTACGATTCCACGATTCGTAACCTGCGTGTAAACTTGCTTTCTCGAAGTGCGCATGCGCGATAATGGCTGACGGTTTGTAAAGTAACTACTTCATGCACCATGACTTAATTACTGGGTAGTGATAAGAAGACCGATCACGCTCTAGAAAGATACTGCCTTGAGTTTTGAGTTTTAACATGGGCATTACGATCTACTATTTCTTTTCTTCACCGGGGAAAGAGAGATAGTAGAGCGCAGTCAAATGAGCCACTACTTTTGACGCTTAAGGGATGGCAATAAAGGAGCGGTTAGCATAGTCAAAACGCATAAATGGAGATCAGTCACCTTATCATTACTCCGTGGACGTAACTTTTGTTAAAAGAGTCACTCTACACATTATTTAGAAGAATATTAAGTGCAACTTTAGAAGTCGGTGTTTTTTACTGGTGGATGTTGTAAACAAAAATATATGTAATAAGACGAGTATAAATTAAATTTCGCATCAGAATTAAGAAAGTTTTAATGAAACTTTCGTTGCGTACGGGTTTTATAACTGAACATAACATTTAGCATTTTTCTTATCAATTTTAATATTTTTAAATTCAACTTGAAGGTGTTGATTAATCTGACCTGGATTTTTTTTTTTTATTTTACACGGCTCTGTCTCCATACATATTTGCTCTCAGGTTTTTTAGAATGAAAGAAAGAAAGTTCATCATATATCCGAGGTCTTCCGTGATCGTTGGAGTTTACGACAATTCGCTCTGAGCTCACTCTGAACGAAATTTATGAGACTGCGTGGCCGTCAAATTATATCCTAAAAAGAGGTTGCGCTCTCCTTCGAGAGCTCAGAGTGAATTGTCGTAAACGCCACGTGGGGTCGATAAAGTTTTGAAAAATCTACACTTGTGCTGAGGAAAATTATATTTCGAGTGAAGATATTCATTTTCCGGACGGATAATTTTAACGATAATAGACACCAGCAGCCGATTGGCAAGACCCGTTTGCAAATTTATATTTTTACGCACATCTCCTCAGCACAAGCTTAGGTTTTCAGGGATTTTTGTCGGCCCCAGGATCGTGCAAGACCCCGGATATTTGGTGAGTTGTCTTTCTTTCATTCTAAAACGTCCGCATTAGGTCCCTTTCTTCGCGGACGGCCA
>CAKNXH010062054.1:4951-31012 GCA_932178445.1 Andricus quercusramuli | reverse complement strand
AAAAAAAATCCAGCGTGTCGGAGAGATATTTAGAAGCTTCGAAAAAATTGTAACAACAGCTCTAACTATCCAGATCTACTTCACAATATCTTTGCTATTTAAACGTAAGATATACGCAATAATTATGTAAAATGAATGATATTTGTTACCAAATTATCAATCTGCTGGGCACGTAAAATGTATTTCTTTAATTTTTGTACATTTATTTAATTTAGGTATGTAATTTATTATGATTAACTTTTTCAATATACGACGTAAAATGTATTTCAGTATTTTTTACCCATTTCTTATCCAATTATTAGAAAAATATAAAGTAAAAGTTATTACTTAAATGTATCAATGAAGATAATAGTTTGGTGCTTTTTATGTTGTAATCTGTTTAATTAATTATTAGCTGATTAATTTTCCCACAATATTAAATTACATAAAGATTGAATATAAATTGTTCTTCAATTAAGTAAGATAAATTGATTATTTACTTTTTTGAAATGCTTGTGATGTTGTGAAATGAGTATCTAAATTCAATTTTCAAAATAAAATAAGTAAATATATTTTAATTTTCTTTTAAATTACTTCAAAAGGTTAATAATAAATCAAATATATAGAAATGGAATTGAAAATTTAAAAACAAATATAATGTAAAAATTACTTGAATTTTTCAATGAAAATAAATGCCTAATGTTTTTTTATGTTGCGAACTGATTAGTTCTTCTTTACTCCCCATTCTGAATCTCACCACTCTATTCCATTTGCTCTTTTTTTTAATCATTTGCAGGTACTCTGGTTCCTCCTACCTCTTCACCATTTTATACCAGCTATTGTACCTTTAATCAGCGATTTTTCCCCATCTTTATTCTCCTTGCCTTGCCTTAATCTCTTCCTCTATTTCCTCCCACTCTTTACCCCTCACTTGCATCCCCGATTCAAACCTCATTACATATCTCCCATCCTCCCATTTTAAACGCCCCACCTTGCTCCTCCTCTTCTTATCCATAACCTACCAAGCACACGCTTGTGTAATTTTGCTTTCTTCTCCCCTTCTTAGTTTCTCTGCGAAGTTCCAGGCTCTTTTCACTTGCCTCACCACCATTTTTTCTCGACCTATTTCTTCCCTCAGCATATAACATGGGCAGCTCCAACTCACTCTCATAACCCATCTCAAAAATCTCTTCTGCAAACTTTCAACTCTGTTACGTTCTTTTCATCCCCAAATTTCCACTCCATAACTTAACACTGACTATACTAAGACGTCAAATGTCCATACTCTCATCTTCCAGTCGTCCTTAAATCTTCTTTTTCCTGTACCCCATACTTGTCCCATTACTTTACTCGCGCATTCTAATCTCTTTCTCACCTGCAGCTCGCTTCCTCCTCTCGTCTCGAACCAAAATCCTAGGTAGCAAAACTCATCCACCAACTCCACCACCACGCTATTTATCTTCCATTTATACTCTTTTCTTCCACTTTAATTTCTAAAACACATCATCTTAGTATTGTTCACATTCACAGTTAAACCCTTCTCTCTCACATAGTCTTCGAACACTCTCATCAACAGATTCATACTTCTTTCATTATTCGCTACTAGCACTACATCATCTGCATATGTTAGTGAGTACACTTTGCCTCTTCCTAACATTGTTCCCCCTTTTCCTTTTTTCTCCAACTTCTCCTCTAAATCTGCTAGAATAATACTAAATAGAAGTGGGCTCAACGGACATCCTTGCCTGAGCCCTCTTCCTGTCCAGAATTCCTCTCCTTTCTTGTCTCCCATCTTCACCCTTATCTTAGTATCCACAAATATTTCTTTTATCCTCTCTATTAATCCTTCGTCTACTCCTCTCTCTTTCATGGCTGCCCATAACACCCTCCCGTTAACTGAGGCAAATGCTGCCTTAAAATCGACAAACAGTGTAACTAGTTTCCCTTTCTTTCACCCTAGGTTCCCCTTGACTAGATAGTTGAACACGTAGATGATATCTATGGTTCCCATCCCATTTCTAAGGCCCATTTGATTGTGTGGTATACTTCCTTTTTCTCCCACCTGTATTTCTAGCCTTCTTCTAGGCACTTCCGCATCAATTTTAATCTCACCAACATGAGTGTGATCCCTCTATATTCCTCTACCCTTTTTCCCTGTCCTTTCTTAATCAACGGTACTACCAGCCCTGTCTTCCATTCCTCCGGCCACCCTTTTCCTTTCCATACCTTATCGCAAATCTTCCACATCTCTTCTCTCACTCCTAATCCCCCATATTTCAGTGCTTCATTTTCCAAGCCATCCTCCCCTGTTGCCTTATTTGTTTTTAACCGAACAATCGCCTTATTCACCTCTTCCCTACTAATCTCATTTTCGCTGCCCTTGTCTCGCTCTGCCGCTTTTCTTCCTTCTCCCTTTACCCTATTTTCCACCCCTCCTAAGAGCCCCTTGAAGTGCTTCGTCCACTCTTCCATCCCTATTTCTTCATGCATGCCCGTCCTTCCTCCTCTTTCCCTGTTTATCACTTCCCATTCCCTTCCTTCCTTTACCGCTTTCTCTACCTCTTCCATGTACCTTTCTTTTTCCTTCTGTCTTTTCTCCTTCATCATTCTTTCGTGCTCTCTCTTTCTCTTGTTGAGTTCTCGTTTTGCCATTTCCCCTTTCCTCCATTTTCTTACACTTTCCTTTATCCTATCTTTACTTTCCCTGCATTCATCGTCCCACCAACCTCTCCTAAACCCCTCTTCTTCTCTTGGTATCACCTTTTCCCTTACTTTATCAAATACTCCTTTGAGATTTTCTGGCAGCTTGTCTACTACGTCCTCTTCCAAACATCCTATTTTCTCAAAATCCTTTTTTAACAAAATAGATGAATTTTCAACAAAATTGAAAATTGAAACATTTGAAAAATGTGACTATTTCGTTGAAAATTCATTTCATTCAATGCACCTAAGAAATAAATTTTCAAATTAAATGAGGAATATTTGACCAGAAGAATTAATTTTCAATTATAAAGATGAAAATTGTACCAAATAAACAACAAATTTTTAACAAAATACACGAATTTCTAACTGAAAAGGATAAATCTTCAACGAAAAATGAAATAGTTATAATTAAAGTTTCTAAAATCAAGTTTCAACCATAAAAAAAAAATAATTTTTAAGCAATTAGTTGAATTTTAAAGTAAAAAAGATAAATTTTCAACCAAAGAAATGAATTTCCAATCAAAAAGATGAATTTTTTACCAAGAAGATTAATATTCTACAAAAAAAAGACGAATTTGAAACCACACAGTTGAATCTTCAACTGAAAAAGATACATTTTTAACCAAACACGTAGTAGTATAATTTTCAACAACAAAAAAAGAATGTTCGATAATAGTTAAATTTTCAACCAAATAGGGAGTAGTTTACTTTTCCACAAAGAAAAAAAAAGTTAACTTTGAACTATAACGATGATTGTTCAAATAAAAAAAATGAATTTCGAACCAAATAATTGAATTTTTCATCAAAAATATTAATTTTTAATCATAAAGATGAATTTTCTACACGAAAAGACGATTTTTCAACAATATACATGCATTTTTAACGAAAAAAAGATAAATTTTCAACCAAGAATGGAATAGTTATATTTCCAGTTGAAGAAATTAATTGTCGACCAAAAAAAAAACGAATTTTCAACAAAATAGCTAAATTTATAACCAAAGAAATTAATTTTCAACCAAATACATAAATTTTCAACTAAAAAAGATCAATTTTCAACGATTAAAGGAATAGTTAAATTCTTAGTTAAGAAATTAATCTTCAGCCAATTAAAACTGAATTTACAACAAATTAGTTGAAAACCCTAGATGAAAAAAGATTAGTTTTCAACCAAGCAGTTGTATTTTATTCCAAAAAAGATTAAATTTCCACGATAATAATAGATTAATTTTTTAACCAAAAAGACGGATTTTCAACCAAGAAGGATTTTTTAATCAATTAAGAAAAAAAGTCATAAAAAATGTGGAATTTTAACGCAATAAAGACGAATTTTCTACAAAACAGTTGAATTTTAATCAAAAAAGTTAATATTCGACTAAATATTTTAATTTTCAACCCAAAAAGATGATTTTTCAACAAAACAGTTTAATTTTCAACCAAAAAGATATACTTTTTTTAAACAAAATTGTTTAATTTAGGAACAAAATAATAAACTTGTTTGTTTGTTCATTACGGTGGCTCGAAAACACTTTTTTCAGAGGGCGACGATCCCCCCAATTTTGATCTAAATCCGAGAAAAAAAATCCCTAATTTTTTTATTTTTTTATTTTAAATGCTGCCTGTTTTGACTGGAAGTTTCCCATATAAAATGCATGAGGAAAATCCCTTTTTTCAGTTTTTGAAATAATTTTTCAGGGTTTGAAAAAAAAATGTGGAATATTTATCATCATTTGTTCATAAATTTGCAAAGTTTTAAACGAATTCCATTTGTTTGAATAATTTTTTTGTAACATTTGTTTTATTTAAGAAATAAAGGTTTTTTGTCTAAAAATGCGTCGAACTGGCAGTTTATTATCTTTAAGTACATCAATTTATTTAAAAATATTCTCCAATTCTGTAGAAAATAAATTATTATTGATTTTCAACATCAACAACATTCAATTTGTTTAAACAATCATTTTTCCACCAAATTTGCCATTTTTTCTTCATTTTTTCAACAATTAAGTCTTAGTTCTTAACATGAACATATAATATTTGAATAAGTTTTGAAACTTATTCGAAAAATATTAGCAGAAATCCTTGCACCTGTGCATAATTTTATACCTGCTCCATTTGTTTAAATATTTAAAAATTAATCAATTATTGTTAATAAATATTTCAGTAGACCAATAGTAATAATTTTTAGGAAAAACACGAATTTTCAAAAAAAAATATTTAAACAAATTCCATTTGTTTAAGTAATTGAAAATTAATTAAGCAATATTAATAAATATTCCACTAGACCAATATAAATAATTTGAGGCAATGAAAATACGAGAATACAGTGCCCAAAAGGTCGTTTTTATGGAGAATTGATATTTTTGGTTTTAAGGGTAGTTTTCAGGGACTTGTGGGGGTGTGTTAGGGATGTCAAACCTATATGTCCGATACATGGAATTCTTCGCTGGATATTTATCTACAAGCCTCTCTACTTTCCCGTCAAATTTTTTCAAAGCCTACAAAATTATTTCAAAAATTGAAAAAAGTGTTAAAATAAAAAAAACGAAAAAACAAAAATGGGTAATTTTCTTTTTTTTGGATTTGGAACAAAATGGGGGGATCGTTGACCTCTAGCATGAAAAAAATTTTGCCATGCATTTTTAAGCCTCTCTAATGTTCATTCCCTAATTTTAACAATTATAAAAATATCTTTTGCGAGGTGAAAATTTTTATTTAAATAACTGTTTAATCTGTACTAATATTAATTTTTCAAAATCCTTTTTAGAACTTTAAATTTCTGTAGGCAATTTGATCTTTTCCTTTCTTTTTAAATATTAGTGAAATTTCACATAAGTCAAGTTTTTGAAATTGAAATGAAAAGTTACAATGTAACTGCGCCCTCAGAAAATTGTGACTGCATGACAGCGGTCTCCCTTTCCCAATGGCCCTTTTCGACGTGCCTTCGGTGACCTGGCCCAAGACTCGGTCTCTGAAATTGATTCCGGAAAAGCAGAAATAAAAAATTCGTGCTCGAAGTTCGAACCTGGGCCCCGGCAGCTGCTCTAGGCATGTTGTGACGGCAGACGGCCACCAAGCTGTATGACCAGTTCGTGCTGAGGCGAGCTGCAGGATAGAAGCGAAATTACTCCAGGAGCCGGCCGGCTCGTTATTACATTTTTTTAATAAAAAAAAATTGACCGAGGATATTGTGGAAGCTAAAGATTGGACTGATTGGGAAAGTGGCTGGAGTAATTTTTGCAAAGTGTAGTGTTATTTGTTGTGACTTTTGTGAAGTTCGGTTGGAATTTTAAATAGTGGTTGATATTTTTGGATCAGGTTTGAGTTTTCGGATAGTGATTAATAATCTTGGATCAGCTGGTCTGGGTTTTTGGATAGTGAAATATGTTTTTGAATAAGTTTCCTTTGTGAAACGAAGAGAGGATCCGAGGATTATAGGTGCCTCGTTCCGGATGATAAAGAGGGTGAGGAGATTGACCAACTGTTGGTCTTCTGATAATCCTTTTCCTTTAAAAGTTTAAACCATTGTCTTTTAAAGTCCCAAAACCTGTTTTCCTCTTTTCTAATCAGAGGAGTCCAGAATCTTGTACTTTGGTATGGATGGCTAGAAATTGGTTTTCAATGTTGTGTTAAGCATTGTTGTTATACAACAATGTATACTGTGGGAATAGGGAAGACTCGGCAATCAAAATCTCTTTAATGACTTCACTCAGAGAAAGGTCCTCTTGTGACAAGAGGATGTTTGTTGACGAAAATGGAATTTCGCAGGAAAAATTTCCTTATGGATTATGCTTTTGTTTCATAACAACTTTTTCTCTGAGTGTTGAGTTCTAGCAAGAATATTTCAGATGATATCCGCATTAGAATTGGTTAGATAACACAATAGAAATAGAACAATGGAAAATATTTGATATACAATGGTTTTAGACGAAATACATCTTACAACCATTTTTCTTATGCAAAGAATAGATGAATTATGGTGTTCTTATCATAATTAAAACTGCTATTATAGCAATGCTGTCAACCAAATCAGAACTTGTTTGCAAAATTAAAGATCCTTTGAGACAGACTAGGTCAAAAATAATGTTTTGGACTCCTCTGCGTGTAAAGCTCTTTTCTGATATATTTCCCTCCCTAAAAATCATCAAATCCATCATCTAAATTCCAATCATAATAAAAAATGATAAAAATGATCCATAATCTAGATTCAGACTTCAGTTGTTATTTCAAATGTTGCACGTTATCTGCACCATGGGCCATTTTTGCTCCATCATTAGTTTATTTTGTAATATTTTATTCTCGGTCTAATTCACTTCTGTTTATTCTTCTCAATTACTCAATACTCGACCTTTCTTTTATTATTCTTTCTTGTCATATTTTATTTTAACTTTTTTACATTATTTTTATTTGTCCTAATCTTATTTTCTTCTTATTGTTTTATTCTGCCTCGCGTATTTCATATTCCCTTATATCCTTGTATTTTTATCTTTCCACTTCTCTTTTTTACTCTCTTCTTCTTATTAACTGTTTTTCATTTATTTTCTTCCTCCAGTGTTTTTTTATGTTCTCTCTCTTTTACATTCTATTTTTAAACTTATTTTTCTATTCGCTTTTCTTACCTTCCTGCGGTTCTTGATTTTGTTTCTTTTACTGATTACTTGTTTCTTGGTCCTTCTTGCCACTAATGTCTTCTCATTTTCATTTTCTTCTTCATAACATTTCTTTGTTTGATTTTCATGTTGTTCTTTCACCTTTACGGCTTATTTGTTTCGTTAAATTTTCCTTTTACCCTTCATTTCTGTATGAACCTTATACCTTTACGTTTTTCTGTATCTCTTTCATTGTCCTCTATTTTTACACATTCCCGTTTTTGACTCTACCCTTCTTTTTATAACCTTTATTCATTATTTTCCTCTTTCCCTCTTTTTATACAATCTCTAATTCTTTGATCTTTTTTCATTTTCTTATTGCTCTACTTCCACAGATTCTTTTATTCTTCTCCATCTTTGGGTAATTATCTGCTTCTCTTCTTATCTATTCCCTTTTAACCTTTCCTTTCTTATAAAAGTTTGCCCTTCTTTCCTCTTTATATTCTTCCTATTTTTCTTTTTTATTCCTCTCTTCTCATTTACCTTTCCTTCATTTCTTCCTCCAATGTTTTATTATGTTCTTTCTCGCGTTCTATTATTTTACTATATTTTTTACATTCCTGTTTTTGACTTCTACCCTTGTTCTTCTAAACTTCCTCTTCATTATTTTTCCCTCTCTTTTTGTTCAGTCTCGAATTCTTTGCTCTTTCTGTTATTCTCTCATTGTTTTACTTCCTCAGAATCATTATCATCTTCTCTTCTCATCTATTCCCTTTTAACCTTTCCTTTCTCCTTAAACTTTGCCCTTATTTCCCCTTTATACTCTTCTAACTTTCCCTCTTTATTTTCCTCTCCTGTTTTCCCTATCCTTTTCTTCTTATTTCTTTCTTTCTTCACAACTTCTCCCACCTTCTCACTCTTTTCCTCCCTTATTATCCTATTTTCCTTTTTCCGCCCTTATTTTCCCCACCCCAACCAAAAAGAACCCCTAAAGTCAGAATTCAACCCCCAAAAAATATTGTTTTACAGAATTTGAGGAGAACCCTTCAGTCAGTGCGCTTCGTCTGTTACTGATCAACCAGAAAATATCACCTCTGAGAGGAAAGCAAAATGGGAAACCACCCGTCCGTTTACCAACCGTTCGACAAAGCCACCAGTCATGGAAATGGTCTTCGACTTTCGGTAAGTTTCATCGTCTTTGAATTTTTTTCGGACTTGCTCTTTAAAGGAATTCCGATCTGGTCATTATGAACGTGGTCCTTGAAAATTGGCATGAACCACATTCTCAAGGTCACGTGTAAAAAATAGTCATTTTTGGTTATATCTTGAGAAATATTTGTTTCATAAAAAAAAGTTTTTGAGAAAAGTTGAAGCTGGTAGAATGACGGTTATTTTATGTCCTGGCTGCTTTACGATAGGATCGACAGGTTTAGAGATAAATTGGAGAACACAAAGACTGATTTTGCAGACTAGTAAAAAATACATTTTTTGATCATATCTCGAGAAATATTGAATTGAAGGAAAAAATGTGTTGAATGAAAATGTCAGCTCTTAAAAAAATAAATATGTTTTTATTTTGTACATTTTTTGATAGCTTCAATAAGTCTTGAGATAAATTGATATAAAGCCGAGGGGTGTCTCACTCAGGATTGAAATGAAATCGTTCGTACAAAGTAAACGAAGTCGTATGAATCCTAACGATTTTTATGAATTCTGACATTGACGAACCGGAATCCTTTTTTTGGAATCGGGAGCTCCGAACGCTATACAGTCACAGCGTTGCGGAACGTTGTACCTACGGATTCGTACAGAGTCCAACAAAGTTTGACGAATCCGAACGAATCCAAGCAGTGACTGCGAAGCACGTCGTACAATGTGTATAACGTACGAGTGACACACTCAGTGCTGAAATATTTCCTTTTTTTCTAATGATTTCTGAACATTAAAAATTATTTAAAGAACATTTACAAATGGTTTTAAGTTGAAGTGGCAATAGGGAAACTAAGAATAAAAATTAATATAAGAATTTAGTGATTAATATAATAATGAACTATTACAATTTGATTAATTCTGGAATAAAAGAAAATTATGTTGACTTTGTCCTAAATTTGTAATGAGTAAAAATTAATTGACCCAATTAATTAATTTATTAATGTATAATTACAAATAGTTTTATTAATATTTAATAGTAAAATACCTTGAACATTTTCCAGAAAGTAGGCCTGAGCATAGTAAGGGTTTTTTATCATAAAATCACAGTTTATTATAGAAGTCTTTTAAATGTTTCTGGGGAAATTTTTATTGGTTTATGTTTAATTGAAAAACAATAATTTTGAGTTTGGAAGATTGCAAAATGTATGAGGAGAAAGAATATCAAAGACTTTAAGACAATTATTTTAATTTTTTAGGATTAAAAATAATTTTAGGTAAGCTCAATTACGCAGGGAGTCAAGAGAATGAAAAAATATTCTTAAGCTCGTTCTGAAGATTCATGGCAAAATTTCAAATGATTTTTTCCTTAATGAATTCTAAGACAAAATTGAAAAATAATACAAAACATTTTAAATTAATTCCTAAAATTTTGAAAAAGAGTGTAAGAAATTTAAAAGCAAAATTTTGCCACAATACATAATATTAGAACAAATTTGAGTAAGTATAAGAGATACTTAAAAGTTTTGGCAGGATTGAGAAATAATAAAAATTTATAAGATATTTGAGGCATTTTGCAAGGTTTCAAGAAAATAAAAAAAAATCTTTAGGTTTTGAAAAATTAATTTTAAGAGAATATTTAAAAAGATTTCAAGACATTCCCAAAGATTTCGAAAATTTTCAAAGAAGAATCTGAAAGATTTTAAGACAATTCTTAAATTTTTGCAGAATTAAAAAAAGTCACGAAAATATTGAATAATTTTTAAATATCAGTGGCCTTACAAATTTTGAAAGAATACAAAAATGAATTTCTCGAGATGTATGGGAAAATTTTTGATGATTTTTCATTTTGAAAAACGAACTTTAAAGACATTTTTTATTTCTTCCAAACTTCTGAAAGTCCTGAATATCTTTTTAAAAGGCTCGAATTTTTACTAATATTTTTTAAAATCCTGTAAAATAATTTTTTTTTCAAATCTTCTGGATTATTTTTTAACACATCAGAAATATTCAAAAATATGTTCTAATTTTCTGAAGAATTTTATAAAATTTATATTCATATAAGTTTAAAAACCAACTGACAATACATCTCTTGTTATATGTAATTTCAATATTTGTGTGACTCGAAAAAAAAATTTTCAACCCATGGCACACTGGTGCGAGTTCGCACCAAAGAAAATTTCAATTTTGTAGAATTCAAAGGGAAATGAATTCAAATTTTACGTAGAAAGGCATATTCACTTTTCAAGTTGTCGCTAATTTTCATAGTAAATAACGAACTTCAAAAACGTCAAATGAGTGTGCCTACCACGGGTTAAGCATTCAGTGTTACATAAAAATGTTGCTTTATTCATTTCTGTATAAAACTTGATCTTAAAAACCTTTTTTTATTTCGTAAACGTTTATTATGTTTTTAAACCTAATACAAAAAATGTTACATAACTGTGGTGTGGGGGGGGGGGGGCAGAAGGAAATGTTACTGCCTGTTACATAGGGAAGGAGGAGTTAAAAAAGATCGAAAATAACGTTGCGTAATATGTGAACGCTCCCCAATTAAAATAACACTTTAATTTCCGAAAATTTATCTTGAAAAACCGTGAAAAACGGTAGTAATATAGTATGATTTTATACTTGTTTATTTATCTAATATATATATATACATATATATATATATATACATTGAATATGTATGTATAATGTATTATTATAATATGTATTAAAATGAATATCAACACCGGCTGGAAAAAACAACAATGCTTTTATTGTGTGGCGAACAGCTGATATCCGTGCATACTGCGCAGGTCCGAGATTTGCCCGATCGCGCGGTCGTCGCTGCGGGGACTCATCCGCTCGAATTCTATACGAATTCAAGCATGAATCCCAATGATTCCCTGCGATTCCACTCGAAGCCCTTACGGACTGCTACGAATACTTAACGATTTCTATCAAAAACCAACGGACTCGTACGAATTTTCCGTTTTCAAACGATTTCACGAATTCGTGCCTTCACTGATGATTTCCTACTTTGATTTTTACGGCATGCATTGCCTTACCGGAATTCTTACAGATTGCGATCGATTTCTGACGGAGTAACACGTGAATTTTTGAGTGAGACGCCCCTCGTATAAAGCATTTAAAAGATTCTTATTTTTATTTTTTAATGTTCAGATTTTTTCGCGACTAATAGTATTCAGTTTTCATAATTTCGAGTCGCTCGCAAATTTTAGTCAGAATGAAAAAAAAAAAAAAATAGGAACCTTCATTATGACTTTGGTCCTCGAAATTGGCATGAACCACATTTTCGAGGTCTCATGTAAAAAATAGTAATTTTTTTTTATATCTCTAAAAATATTTGCTTCAGGAAAAAAAAGTTATTAAGAAAAGTAGAAGCTAGTTTAATGGCGGATATTCATCAAATTAATTAAATAATTAATTAAAATTAAAATAAACATTAAATTAGGGAACACAAAGACTGATTTTTCAGACTAGTAAAAAAGATACATTTTTTATCATATCTCGTAAAATATTAATTTTAGACTAAAAAATGTAGATCAAAGTTTTAGTTCTTAAAAAAATAAATATATTTTTATTCTGTAAATTTGTCGATAGCATTAATAGGTCTTGAGATAAATTGATAGAAAAAATTGAAAAACTTTCATTTTTATTTTCTACAATTCAAATTTTTTTGTGACTAATAATTATAGTATTTAGTTTTTATAGTTTCGGGTCACTATGAAATTTTAGTCAGAATAAAAAAAAATGAAATGAAAATTTATTAACTAGAAATTCAACTGTTTTGTTTTTGCTTGAAAATTGATCGTTTGAAGTTGAAAATTCATGTATTTTGTTAAATATACGTTCTGTTTAGTATAAAATTAATCTTCTTGGTTGAAAATTCATCTTTTGCTTGAAAATGCAACAGCTTGTTTGCATTTTTTTTTCTCCATTTGACTGAAAAATCTTTCTCAGCAGTTGAAAATTCAACTCATGTTAAACTCTTTTTTGTTTAATTAATTTTGTTTGTTCGAAGATTCATAATTTAATTTTTTAATTCGTCGCTTTGGTTGAAAAATGAGATATTTTTTTGAAAATTAGTTTTTTCTTTGACTGAAAATTAATTTTTTTACTAATAATTCAACTATTTCAGCTGAAACTTGAACTATTTGTTGGAAATTTTTTTTTTTTTTTTTTTTTTTTTTTTACTGAAAATTGAATTATTCTAGTTAAAGATTCAGCATTTTAGTTGTAAATGTATCTCCTGGGTTGAACATGAATTTTAATCACACACAATTTAGCTATTCAATTTTTGATTCAAAATTTATATTTTTCTGCTGAACATTCGTCTTTTCTTGTGAAAATTAATCTTCTTAGTTGAAAATTCATCTTTTTGGTTGAAAAAATCAATTATTCTGCTTAAAGTTTCATAATTTTAATTGAAAATTCATCATTTTAGTTGAATATTCATCTCTTTGGTTGAACCTTATTTTTTTAACTGAAAATTTAATTATTCAATGTATGGTTGACAATAATTTATCTTTTTTTAGTTGAAAATTTATTTATTCTGTTGAAAATTGGTCTTTTTCGGTGTAAATCAATCTTCTGGGTTGAAAATTCATCTTTCTGGTTAAAAAAACATAAACATTCATCATTTTAGTAGAAAAATCATATTTTTTATACTACGTTACCTAGTCCATAAAAAATAGTGAAATACGCAGACTTCATATAATTTTTTAAAACATTTTTAAACATATTATTTATGCAAATTAAACATTATTTTTTTAACCATCTTTTGGATTTTGTGCTATTATTTTCTCAATGATTTTATGACAAAATATATTTTGAAAAGTTTTTAAAATATGGAAAAAATTGTAATTTTTTACTTTTGAGCCTTCTATTTGTCTTGTAACATGTTTCTAGTATTTCACTGATATCTATTTTTTTAATTGTTTAAAAGTACAATGAAAGGTTCAGTTTAGCACTCTAATTTTCAAAGTTAAATTTTTTTGTTTCTTGTTTATTGATATCTCGATAAATATTGGTTTTAGAAACGAAGTTTTTAAAAATTGAAGATCTCAGAAAAAAATTGTTCGCCTTTGTTGATTTAATTTCGGGACTTCAATTTTCGTAGTGGAAAAAGATATTTGTGCGCAACATTTAAAAAATGATTATATTGGAAAAGAACCGATGTATAGGCCTACAATAGGATCAGAAAGTTTGCATGACGTCAGTAACGACAATGGAACTAGAGTAATAAACTTTGCAGCTTCAAAGAACCTCGTTGTCAAAAGCACATATTTCAAGCATAAAAATATACATAAGGCCACCTGGAGATCACCAGATGGTAACACTCACAATCAGATTGATCACGTTCTAATTGACAGAAGACGTCATACAAACATTCTCGATATAAGATCGTATAGGGGAGCGGATTTAAATTCAGACCATTTTCTCGTGATAGTAAAAATAAGATCTAGGCTAGCGATAACTAAGAAAACAAGCCGCACAGAGCCAACAGTTCGTTTCAATATAGATAAGTTCAAAACAGCAACAGAAACATTAAATTATCAAGTTGAGATTTCTAATAGCTTTGATGCTCTCCAAGAACAGAGAGACGATAACAATAATTACGAGGAGGACCCGGAAACCCTATGGAGCAATATAAAAAAGGCGGTAAAGACAGCCGCGAAACTTACGATAGGTTTAAAGAAAGTAAGAAAAAGCAAACCATGGTATGACGAAGAGTGCAAACTCGGGTTTGAAAAACGTTGGAAGGCCAGACTAAGTAGTTTACAAAATAAGTGCGATCAAACACATAAGAAGTATCTCGAGATTAGTAAAAGTACAAATAGGCTCTATAGATCCAAGAAAAGGGAGTGGGAAAAGAATAAAATACTAGCAATAGAAATGCATAATAAACAGAATAACCCGCGCGAGATGTACAGGGGAATAAATTTTATAAGGAAAGGCTTTCAAAGTAGAACGGAAGTAATGAGGGACGAAAATGGCAATCTAGTAGCCGATGCGACAGAGAGACTCAATTTATGGAAAGAATATTTCGATAAACTATTAAATGTACGCGAAGCCCCCGTTGAAGGTAATCTCGGCGAAATCCACACTGCTGATCTATTAATTGATGATCCTGCTGATATAGAAATAGAAATGGCCATAAAGAAGTTGAAAAATAACAAAGCCGCGGGCATCGATGACCTACCGGCTGAACTGATAAAAAATGGAGGCCCTTGCCTCAAAAGAAAAATTTGTAAATTAATACGCACAGTTTGGAAAACAGAACGCATTCCAGAGGAATGGAATGACTCTATTGTTATTCCTATCTTTAAAAAAGGCGATAAAATGAACTGTAACAATTATCGGGGAATTTCACTTGTGTCGTCGTGTTATAAGATCCTGTCCAATGTAATCTTAGGTAGGCTAACTCCTCTCGCCGAGGAAATCATTGGGGATTACCAGTGTGGATTCCGCCGAAACCGATCTACAAGCGATCAAATGTTCACAATTAGACAACTGCTAGAAAAAAAATGGGAATTTAATGAAGCAGTGCATCAGCTATTTATCGATTTTAAAAAAGCTTACGACTATTATACGCGCGCGAATGTACTGGATCCTGGAGTTCTTGGGTGTGCCAAGAAAATTGGTTAGACTTATCGAAATTTGCTTAAGCGGCAGTAGGGGTAGAATACGCGTAAACGGTAGTTTATCTGAATAGTTTTCGATCCGCGATGGCCTGAAACAGGGCGATGCACTTTCGTGCGTCCTTTTTAACTTAGTTTTAGAATGCGTGGTTAGGCATGTGCAGGCGAATCCGACCGGTGCTACCATCAATGGGATAATACAAATTCTTGGATATGCGGATGATCTTGACTTACTAGGGGATGATAAAGAAACGGTAGCTAAAGATGCAGAAATCTTGATCACAAAAGCCAAAGATATTGGCTTGGAAGTTAGCGAATCGAAGACAAAATATATGACCGTCGTCAGATCCGAACAAAGTAATCAAGACGGGGATCTTATGGCCGGAAATATGAAATTCGAAAGGGTTAGCGAGTTTAAATACCTCGGGTCAATTATAACTAGCGAAAATAAGATTAAAACGGAAATCAACGCGCGATTGCACGCTGGCAATGGGTGCTATTATGCAGCAAACACACTATTAAAATCGCGATTGCTATCTAGAAACATCAAAGTAAGAATCTACAAAACAATAATAATGCCGGTCGTCATGTACGGGTGCGAAACGTGGGCGCTGACGAAAGGAGAGGAGAATAGGTTTAGAGTTTTTGAGAATAAAGTACTTAGAAAAATCTATGGTCCAAAAAGGGACGAAGAGACCGGCGAATGGAGAAAACTGCATAATGATGAGCTGCATGCTCTCTACGGGTCAGCAAATATTAATAGAGTAATGAAAGCGCGTAAACTAAGATGGGCGGGGCATGTAGCAAGAATGGGAAATGAAAGAACAGTGGCGCAAGTTTTAAGAGGGAGACCGATTGGTAAGAGACCCTTAGGCAGACCGAGAAACAGATGGGAGAAAAATGTAAGGGATGATTTAAAAGAACTAGGACATGATTACTTAAACTGGATGGAGGATGCACAGGATAGAGATGTGTGGCGGTCTCGGGTAGATGAGGCAATGAACTTTCGAGTTCGAACTGCTAATCTATAATAATAATAATGGAGAATTGAAAAAAAATTAATATTGTAAATTGAAAATTAAAAATACAGTTTTTTTTTGTACTTAAAATAATCTATTTGTGAGGCAGATGTCTTAATTTACTGCTCATTTATTGTTATTTATTTTTTGTTAACTTAAAGAACAAAATGGTCAAATTCCCGAATTAGAAGATTTCCAAATAATTAAATTTTCAAATAATAGAATTCCTGAATAATGGAATTCCCGAATCGGAAAATTCCGAATAATTAAATTCCCAAGCAGTTTATATAATATTACCGAATTGGAACATTCCCGAATAATGAAATTCCCGATAGTTTATAATATTACTGAATTTGGAAATTCCCGAAAAATAAAATTCTCCAATTATAAAATATTTAATATCCGAACTAGAAAATTCCCGAAATTAAACAATTACGTTTTTTATTTATACAATTAATTAAATTAGTAAATTTATAATTATGAGGCGACTGAAAAATACCGAAAAATAAAATTCCCGAATTGGAAAATTCCTATGTATTAAAATTACCAAATCATAAAATTCCCGAAAAATAAAATTCTCGAATAATAAAATGACCGAATTATAAAATTCCCGAAAAATAAAATTACTGAATTATAAAATTCCCGAATTATAAAATTTCCGAACAACAAAATATTTTATAATTTGAAAAATTATAATTGTTCAAATGCAGGAATTTTCTAGTTGGGATAATTTATAATTCGGTAATATTGTCAACTGGCGGAAATTTCATTATTTTGGAAGTTTCCAATTCGCTAATGCTAATATTATAAACTGTTCTTGAATTGAATTATTCGGGAATTTACCAATTCAGGAATTCTATTATTCGGGAATTTTATTATTCGGGAATTGTATTATTAGGAAATTGTATTGTTCGGAAATTTTATTATTCCAGAATTTTATTATTAGGAAATTGCATCATTCGGGAATTTTTTTATTCAGGAATTTTATTGTTAGAGAATTTTATTATCAGGAAATTGTATTATTCGGGAATTTTATTTTTCGGGATTTTTCTGTTGCCTCAAAATTATATTACATTAAAAAAATTGTAATTGTTTATATTCGGGAATTTTCTAGTTCGGATATTTTATAATTCGGCAATTTTCTGTCCGGGAATTTTATTATTCTTGAATCTTATAATTCGCTAATATTATAAAATGTTAGGAAATATTTTTATTAGGAAATTTTATTTTTTCCGGAATTTCCCGGTGTCGGGAATTTTATTTTTCGGAATTCTTCAGTAGTCCCAAAATCTTGAAAAATTACAGGGCCTACTAAAAATCCCAAAAAATAAAATTTCCGACACTGTAATATTCCCGAAAAAAAATCGAAATAGAAAATTCCCGAAATTATAAAATTGCCGGAACATAAATATCCCCAATTTGAAAATTCCCGAACAGTTTATAATATTACCGAATTTGAAAATTTCCGAATATGTAATAAAATTCGCGACAGAAAATTTCTGAATTATAAAATATCTGCCATTGTGAAATTCTCGACACTAGAAAATTCCCGAATTTAATCAACTGAACAATTAAAAAAAATTAATATTATTTATTTATTAAAAATACTTTAATAAAACATTTTAATCAAAGAACATTTTTTTAATGCTTAATGCATTTTCTTAATTATTGTTTAAATTTAAAATAAAAATTTTGTGCTTGTGTTATTCTTTTGCACTGAGAAATATTCTTTGTAATTATTGTTACTTCGATTCAAAAAAGTATTTAAAAAAAATTATTTCTAAAAAATTATCAAATTAAAAGAATCCTAGTATAAAAAGATTTCATTATTGTATTTTTAATGAAAAAATATGATTTATCAGAAAAAAAATGTTTAATCGTTTAAATTCGATAATTTTGTAGTCTCGGGAATTGAACCGTATCGGATATTTTATAATTTGGCAATGTTCTGTCGTAAATTTGATGTTTCGGGTTATATTATAAATTGTTCGAGAATTTTATTATTTATTTTCTTTTTCGGGAATTTAACACTGAGCGAATAATTATTTTTCGGAATTTCTAAGTCATCCCAAATTATAATTATTACTATTATTGTCGTACATTTTTCATATTTAAAAAATAAATTCTATTCGTGATAAAATTTATCTGTTTAATTTTTTTTACTGACAAAAATAACTGAAGTTACATAACCTGGCTTTAATTGCTATTTTAATTAATAAACATTTAAGGAGTTTCAAAAAGATTATAAATATATATTGCAGTGGATTTTTGCTATCTCAAGGATTTATTTGAAGGAAAAACAAATGATTTATCCCTACTTTTGAATTTATTATTAACAATTAAAATCTCTCGAGATGGGAAGATAAAATATTAATTTCGAAACGTACGTAAATGTTTCTATAGAGTTATTTGGCGATAAGATCGGAGGCAGTTAAGATATTTTAAATTTTTCTCAGTGTTGGATTGAGTGACCTAACCTCAATTTCCCCACCTCGAATTTTTATTCGGCGATAAAATTCCAGAAAAATATTATTTTCCAATGATAATTGGAGTTTTGGTTCTAGACGACGGCATGAATGAATAGCATAAGAGTTTATTCGTTTTTATTATTATTTTTATAATGAAAAATGGATTTTGGAAATTGGAAATGTAATTTTTATGATTTTTGTTACAGAGTAGGAAGAGATCTCCAGGCAAAAAGATGGATCGACTTGGGAAACTATCCCTGAAACTTCTAAAACGGATAGTTCCTCCAGTTCCCGAATCTAGCAGACATCATCAATGGCAGTCTGATGAAACTGCAGTTAAATCATCGTCGTGTCTATTTAATGTTAAGGTTAGAAAAAATTGATCATTATTTTTTAATTATTCTGTATTGCTTATTACAAAATTATGATCACTTATCGTTCTGAATTGTAAATTCAAATAATTTGTTATTTTATTCTAGTATTTGGGCTACGTAGAAGTTTTCGAATCGAGGGGGATGCAAGTTTGCGAAGAGGCCTTCAGAGTTCTTAGGGTGAGAAAAGAATTCTTAAATCAGTAATTAGGGTACATCTTTATCCTATTTTATATTTCAGGTGTATTTTATCTTAGTTATTTTTTCCATCAATCTTCTATTCTTGCTTCTACCAGGCAAATAATAAATAATTTATGTGATTTGAGACATGAGAGTGGAAAAGACAATATGCTATCATTGTTTCCATCCTCGTTAATATTATCTTCGTGTTTCTTTTCCTTTCGTTTCTTTTAATTTTGTTATACACATTTTTTTTCATTATTTACAATGTCACATTTTCAATAAATTAAAAACTGGAATTAGAAATTGACTGTAACAGTTAACGCTCCTTTCTAAATTGAATAAAAATGGTTAAGGCCATGTGACGAGTGGTCACGCGACCGGATTCCTACCTTACCGACCCTTTTTTTATTTGTAAACTCATTTTCACACAAATAGCCACATCGAATTGAAAATTTGGGATAATAAATAAGAAGCACTAAGAAACGCGGCTCTTGACCTAAATTTTTATAAGTATAAAAAAAATTTGTTGATGACAAAATTTTGTTTTTCTTTTTTTCATAATTATAAAAATTTAGGACCAGAGCCGCGTTTCTTAGTGCTTCTTATTTAGTATATCAAATTTTCAACTCGATGTGTCCCTTCGTGTGAATATAAGTTTACAGATAAAAAAAGTGCCGGTAAGGTAGGAATCTGGTGACGTGACACTCATCACATGGCCTTAAAGAATAAAAAAAAATTAACAGTTAATTAATCAGTGAAAATTGGTATAACTTAATGTTTATTTTGCAGAATTCAAGAAGGAAACCCATCAGAGCAACTCTATACGTTTCTGGTAATGGTTTGCGAGTCGTTGAAGATGAAATGAAACGTTTGCTGGTCGACCAACCGATAGAAAAAGTCTCCTTCTGTGCTCCAGATCAAAACCACGAAAGAAGTTTCAGTTACATCTGTCGAGATGGTACCACCAGAAAGTGGTTGTGTCACGGTTTTCTCGCTCTTGAGGATTCGGTAAGTCAGATTTCTAGTCCCTACCTTATCGATTTTCATCACCTCGAATTTTTATTTGACTATAAAATCCAAGTAAAGTAAAATGATTGAATATTTTTTGGATTTATGAACTCGCTTCGATGGCAGAAATCAAGATAAGACTGTTCTATACTCAATGGATAACTTATATTTACCTCTCTACACCTCGAATTTTTATTTGGTGATAAAATCCCAGCGAAGGAAAATTTATCAACAGCTCCTGGGTTTATATATTCTTTACGGTGGAAAGAAGCGAAAGAAGCTATTTGAATCGAAAGTAAGGTACCGGGTTACCTTACCCCAATTTTCTCCACCTCGAATTTTTAAATGGCTGTAAAATCTCTGATGATCGGAATTTTTATATACTTTTTTAAGTTATGGATGTTTGAGGATGGCAAGTCTCTCTCCTGCTCGAATTTTCATTCTTCGATCAAATCCAAAGAAATAAAAATATAACGATTGTTCTTTGGTTTATATAATGTTCACGTTGGCACGAATCTAATAAAATCGATGTTAAAGCTTACCGGATTACCGAACCTGAATTTTCTTCACCTCGAAGTTTTTAATATATCTGAAATCTCTGAAAATCGGAGTTTTTCAATACTTTTTAAAATTATGGTTGTTTGGGAATGGCAAATCTCTCTCCACCTCGAATTTGCATTCGTCGATAAAATCCCAAGAAATTAAAATATAATGATGGTTCTTCGGTTTATGGATTCTTGACGATGGCACAAATCTATAGTTTAATCGAGACATCGAGACTAAGCTACCGGGTGACCTGACCTGAATTTTCGATACTTTTTAATTTTATGGATACTTGAGGATGGCAAATATTAACTTCTTCAACTCGAGTTTTCATTTTGAGATAAAAGCATAACAAATGACAATTCAGCGATGATTCTTAGGTTTATAGATTCTTCGTGCTGGCGCGAATCTAAGTAAGTCAATATTAAGCTTGCCGGATTATCTAACCTCGATTTTCTTTACCTCGAATTTTTAAACGGCTCTAAATTCTCTGAAAATCCAAATTTTCCGATACTATTTGAAGTTATTGATTTCTGAGTTTGGCACGTCTCTCTCCATCTCGAATTTTCATTCGTCGATAAAATCCCAAGAAATTAAAATATAACGATTGTTTTTCGGTTGATAGATTCTTCACGGTGGCACGAATCTAGTTTAATCGATTCTAAGCTACCGGGTAACTAGACCTGAATTTTCTCCACCTCGAGATTTTAAATGGCTCTAAAATCTCTGAAAATTAGAATTTTTCGATACTTTTTGAAGTAAATGATTTCTAAGGATAGCAAATCTCTCTCCACCTCGAGTTTTCATTTGCCAATAAAATCGCAAGAAATTGAAACATAACGATTGTCCTTCGATTTGTAATTCTTTACGGTGGCACGAATCTAATTAAATCGATACTAAGTTAAATGGATTACCTAACCTCAATTTTCTCCACCTCGAATGTATGAATGGCTCTAAAATGGCTGAAAATCGGAATTTTTCGATTCTTTTTGAAGTTGTGGATTCTTCAGCATGGCATAAATCTGTATTTCACGAAGTTGATACATAGTAATATTTTTTTACCAGGGTGGAAGACTGAGTAACGCTGTGGGATGTGCATTTGCCCTGTGTCTTGAGAGGCAGCAACGCAGGGATAACGAATGTGGAGTAACGATGACCTTCAATTCGAGAACGTCGACCTTCACAAAAAGCGGAAGCTTTAGGCAACGGAGTCTCACTGAAAGGCTACAGGACTCCCGTTTCCCAGTTTACAATACCTTCGAAGTCCTGAGGCCCCAAGCGACGCCATCAATATTGGAGCCTCAAGGATACTTCAACTGTGTTTTATTTAAAATAAAAATATTTTTTAGTTCAAAATTTAACTTTTCAGTTAAAAATTAACTTTTTTCTTGAAATTTTGCTCTGGCGTATCTGAAATCTTCTTGAATTTTCTCAAAAATTGTAGGAAAATTACATTTTTATACCCTTTGAGATAAACAAACAAGAAAAAAAATTTTTTACTTACTTTATTTTCTGTGTTTTTTATAATTAGGAAGGAGAAAATGCGTTCTGGAAATAATAGCAAAATGAATTACTCAAAACAATTTTAATTTATTTAAGAGTACCTTAAACAACAAATTATTATTCAAAAAGATGATAATCTTTCGAAATATTGTAAAATATTTATTGGGAGATTTCGAAAGGGTAAAATAACAAGATATTTTTTAATCACAACAGATATTATATAATAAATCGTATCTTTACAGAGGCTGATACATTGCAAAATAAACAAAGATATTTTTACGAAATATACACGCGTTAATTCGTACGATGATTCAGAAATCGATCGGCGACCCTAGTATGTACAACACAATCCGAAATTAATTTTTCAACATCCATTTGACTCCTAAAACTACTTTCAAATCTCAAAAGACCCAACAAAAATTGGCGGAAATTTACTTCAAAATTATCTATTTTCTTGGGATGAAAAAAGCTCAATATGGGAAAACTTTTCCCAAAATTCAATGGCTCAGTGACCCCAAAAAGTTGCATCAAATTTGGGTCTTTTCTGTCAATCGGTGTTAAGAAAAATTCATTTTTCAAAAATAAAAATCCATTTCATCTTTCATTTCTCTCCCTCTGCTTTTCAAGCAAAATTCAACTAATAAAAATAAATCAAATCGAATGAATTTAAGTAGCGTGCAACGGCAGATCTCTAAGTCTTATTTGTTAATTAATTTATTCCACTCGAATCAAACTTTCACTTTCTTCAATTTTGTGGAAATTTGATCCCAGCTGGAAAATATAATAATTATAATAATGCTACAACGTAATATTGTTGCGTTATGTACACTTTGCCGCTAAAGTTTTCCACTTCGAGAAACACAATTTCTCCTTGAGAAACTTCTCTAAAAAGAATTATTTTTTCAAAATTGTTGAAAATTTCGAAAATAGTTGAATCAATCCAAAAATGTCGAATCACCTATTGATAACAAAAACAATTCTCGACTCAATTTAACAAATTGGAACTGATTCAAAAATTAAAATAAATTGAAAAATTGAAAACAGAATTTTAATTAATTTGAAACACATTCTCTTTCAAAAAAATTTCTCAAGTTCGGCTAACGACCTACATTACATTAAGTACACTGAAATAATTTGCTATCTCCCAATCGAGACAACCTTGTGCTTGTAAAAACTTTCTTCGACTTCAGGACGGAAGAGAGAATCGAAGACATCATTTTTGCAATTCCTGTCGACAAAATTATTTCTTTAACGAAGTTAAGTACTTCAGAAGACATTTCCTCATTTACATCCTAGTTTATCTATCTCATCTCTCATCCCACTTCAATGAAGTTTTCAGTATTAAATTTCATGAATTATACATAAAAAAATGTATAATTAGGAGCTGATTAAAGCCACTGTGACATTATCTGCGAGAAAAACCGTCGGCGACAGAGAGGGGGACGCGTAGCAGGGCGATTATCAATTCGCCGACGGCTACCTGCGATCTCTTCCCCCTCTACTGCGCTTGTCGGCGACGTATTCCCCTCCTGCGCTGCTGACTGGAACGTGGTCGGTACGTGGACGCAATGCTTCTTACTGCGCATGTGTCGTTGAGCGCGGGCTTATTCAAAATAAATAAACTAGTTTTTATTTCTCTTGTGACGTCAAATTGTAGTTAAATGATATAATTATCAATAGAGTGACTCATTTAAAAATGTTTGTGTGTATTTTTGTATTTGGGAAATGTTACTCTATTGATAATTCTATCATTCAACTACAATTTGACGTGACAAGAAAAAACAACTAATTTACTCATTTCAAATAAGCCCGCGCTCAACGACACATGCGCAGTAAGAAGGAGCATTGCGTCGGCGAATATAACGGTCACATTCAAGTCATCAGCGCAGGAGGGGAATACGTCGCCGACAAACGCAGTAGAGGGGGAAGAGGTAGCAGGTAGCCGTCGGCGAATTGACCGCCCGAGTAGCAACGTGCGTTTCCGGGGTGCGCCTCTCTGCCGCCGACGGTTTAAACCCGAACTGCGCTCGGCAGCTAACTTCCATTTAAGAGAAAAATTTATTTAAAACTTGTTAAACAAAATTCCTCTTCAACAAGAACGTTCCTACTTTCGTGGGAATGTAATACTATTGATATGCGATCGCGTGCTCGATGAAACTGAAACACGTAACGAATCTCGCAGTCGATCCGAATTTTCTGGCTCGGAGAACTCAATATTTTCTCTCTATTCTCGCGTTATATTAAATATCATAATAACTACTCTATGTACATTGCATACATAAGGCGAGACACCGGCGATGCGAGATTTTTTACTCGCCTTTGAATCGAAAACAAAAAAGAAAAAGAAAATTTTCAGGATTTATTATTTACAACCAGAAGTTTTCAATTTTCTTTTTTGTCGTTGCAATTTTCAGAAAAGCCGAGCGCCACGAGTGTCAATACTGATAGACTTTTTTTGTTTTTGTGTTTAGTTAGCAATTTTATCGATAGCGTGGGTCTGAGATGCCCGGTGCGAAACAATTGGTCGACGAAATTTACTCTAGCCAACTACCGATATGCTCGCTTTGAAAAAAGGACCCTACTCGGGAAACTACAGAGTTCACTAAACATTTTTTGATTTTTCGCACAGTTTTAGATTCCAGTCCTGACTTAGAGTAAATGCATCTCGAAAGTATTTTCTTGGGTTGGATGAAACTTTGGTCTTTTATTTTTCGAAAGTTGGTACACACCAAATAAAAAGCCAATTTTTTCACCACCCTCGTATTGAGTAGTAGACAACGACAGAGTATAGGACTTTTTGCTAAGTTGAACATCTAACTCCTTAATTAATTAATTTGCATTCTGTCAACAATCTCTCGTATAATCGAGATTCGCGCAAATCGCCCCTTGTTATTTTCATCCCAACGATCTTGAGCAATATATTTGTCTCATTTTTTCCGCTTTTAAGTACTGGCCTCTGCGGCGTATCACAGTTCTTGTAATCAAACTCGAAAATCCTCAACAGAAATAAATCAATTTTATTAACCAACACATTATTTTTGCGTAAACGTTGACAGTGGCCAAGGGGGGCTTTTGTATTTTGTATTCCAAAGAATTCAAAAGAATCCGAAGGAATTTCAAACAATCCGCAGGAATTGCAAATAATTCCAAGGAATTGTAAGGGATTTAAAAAAATCAAATTAATTCAAGAGAACTAGAAAAAATTAAAATTCAAAGGTATTCAGATAAATTTGAAATTAATTCAGAAAAATTCCAAATAATTCAGAAGAATTTTTAATAATTTTGAAGAATTCAAGATAATTCAGAAGAATTCAAAATAATTCAAAACAATTCAGAAAAAGTCTAAATAATTCACATGAATTAAAAAAAATTCAGAATAATTTCAGAGGATTCAGAAGAATTTCAAAGAATTCTACTGAATTCCAAGAATCTTAAGAAAATTCCAAAGACCAAATAATCCCAAATAAATCCAAGCATTCCACTAAGTCAGAAGAATTCAAAGGAATTTGAAATTATCCCGAAGAATGCAAGCGAAATCTAAGAATTCAATTAATTCCAGGAATTAGGGAGAATTTCGAAATTTCAAAAGAATCCAAAATTTTATTATAAAAAAATTGATAAAAATTGATAAAAATTGAATAGAATTCAGAAGAATTTTAAATTAATTCAGAAGAATTCAAAACAATTCAGAAGTATTCGAATGAATTTCAAGAATGAGGAAGAGTCTAAGAATTTTTAAGAATTAAATTAAATTTAGAAGAATTCAGAATAATTCTTAAGAATTCCAAAAAACCCAAAAAACCTCTAAAGAAATTATTATAAATCTAAAAAATTCTAAAAAATTAAAAGAAATTCCAAAAATTGAACAGAATTTCAAGAATTTAATTAAATTTATAAAAATT
>CAKNXH010062053.1:158890-199220 GCA_932178445.1 Andricus quercusramuli | reverse complement strand
CACTGTAAAATTCCCAAATTGTAAAATTCCTGAATTGAAAAATTCCAAAATTGGAAAATTCTCGAATAATAAAATTCCGGACAGATTATAATAATTACCGAATTTGAAAATTCCCGGATATGAAACGACTGAAAAATCCCGAAAAATAAATTTCCGACACTGTGAAATTCCGAAATTGGAAAATTCCTAAATAGGGTACGGAATATCCTAAATATACTGAAATATAACGAAATTTCCGGCCCAAATTGGAAAATTTCGGACAGATTATAATAATTCCCGATTTTGAAAATTTCCGAATATAAAACGATTAAAAAATCCTGAAAAATATAATTCCCGAAACTCTTAAATATCCAAATTAGGACATTCCAGAATTGGAAAATTCTCGAATAATAAAATTCCCGACAGATTATAATAATTACCGAATTTGAAAATTTCCGAATATGAAACGACTTAAAAATCCCGAAAAATAAAATTCCCGACACTGTAAAATTCCTGAATTGAAAAATTCCAGAATTAAAAAATTCCAGAATTGGAAAATTCTCGAACAATAAAATTCCCGACAGATTATAATAATTACCGAATTTGAAAATTCCCGAATATGAAACGACTTAAAAATCCCGAAAAATAAAATTCCCGACACTGTAAAATTCCTGAATTTAAAAATTCCAGAATTAAAAAATTCCAGAATTGGAAAATTCTCGAATAATAAAATTCCCGAAAGATTATAATAATTACAGAATTTGAAAATTCCCGAATATGAAACAACTGAAAAATCCCGAAAAATAAAATTCCCGACACTATAAAATTCCCAAATTGGAAGATTTCAGAATTTAAATATTCCAGATTTGGAAAATTCCCGAATAAAAAAATGTTTGCAGATTATAATAATTGCCGACTTTGAAAATTTCCGAATATGAAACGACTAAAAAATCCCGAAAAATAAAATTCCCGACGCTGTAAAATTCCCAAATTGGAAAATTTCTGAATTGAAAAATTTCAGAAATTAAAAATTCCAGTATTGGAAAATTCTCGAATAACAAATTCTCGACAGATTATAATAATTACCGAATTTGAAAATTTCCGAATATGAAACGACAGAAAAATCCCGAAAAATAAGATTCCGGACACTGTAAAATTCCCAATTTGGAAAATTCCAGAACTGGAAAATTCCCGAATAAAAGAATGTCTGCAGATTATAATAATTACTGAATTTGAAAATTTTCGAATATAAAACGACCTAAAAATCCTGAAAAATAAAATTCCCGACACTGTTAAATTCCCAAATTGAGAAATTCCAGATTTGAAAAATGCCAAAATTGGAAAATTCCCGAAAGATTATAATATTTACCGAATTTGAAAATTTCCTAATATGAAACGACTGAACAATCCAGAAAAATAAAACTCCGACACTGTAAAATTCCCAAATTGGAAAATTCCTGAATAGGGTACCGAATATCCTGATTATACTGAAATATAACGAAATTCCCGACCCAAACTGGAAAATTTCTGACAGATTATAATAATTGTCGAATTGTCGAATTTGAAAATTTCCGAATAAAAAACGACTCAAAAATCCTGAAAAATAAAATTCCCGAAACTGTTAAATACCCAAATTAGAAAATTCCAGAATTGAAAAATTCCTGAATAATAAAATTCCCGACAGTTTATAATAATTACCGAATTTGAAATTTTCCTAACATGAAACGACTTAAAAATCCCGAAAAATAAAATTCCCGATACTGCAAAATTCCCAAATTGTAAAATTCCTGAATTGAAAAATTCCAGAATTGAAAAATTCCAGAATTGGAAAATTCCAGAATAATACAATTCCCGACAGATTATAATAATTACCGAATTTGAAAATTTTCGAATATGAAACGACTCAAAAATCCCGAAAAATAAAATTCCCGAATTGGAAAATTCCAGAAATAGAAAATTCCCCATTGATAAAATTCCCGTATTGGCAAATTCCGAGGAAAGTTCTGGAATAATAAAATTCCCGATAGATCATAATATTACCGAATTTGAACATTTCAGAATATGAAACGACTTAAAAATCCCGAAAATTAAAATTCCCGACACTGTTAAATTCCCAAATTGGAAAATTCCAGAATTGAAAAATTCCAGAATTGGAAAATTCCTGACAGATTATAATAATTACCTAATTTGAACATTTCCGAATATAAAAACGACTGAAAAATCCCGAAAAATAATATTCCCGACACCGCAAAATTCCCGAATTGGTAAATTCCTGGATAATAAAATTCCCGACAGATTATAATCTTACCGAATTTGAAAACTCCTGACAGAAAATTGCCGAATTATAAAATAAGCGAACTAGAAAATTCACGAATTTAGAAAATTGAACATTTTTCTTCAAATATTATTTAATCATTAAAAATAATATAATCAAATATGTTTATAAGGAAATGTTTAATTGTTCAAATTGGGGAATTTCATAATTCGGTAATTTTACAATGTCGGGAATGTTATTTTTCGGAATTTTTCAGTAGCACCAAGAAAAACCAACTGAAAATTTAAAGTTAATTCTTTTTGTTGAAAATGCTTCGGTTATATTTTTGTTTCAAAATTCATCTATTTTGGTTAAAAATTCTACTATTTGGTTGAAAATGTAACTATTTTGTTAAAAAGTAATCTTCTTTGGTCGAAAATTAAACTATTTTTCATAGACAATTCGTGATTTTTTATTAAAAATTCATATTTATCTGTAGAAAATTAATCTTTCTTGATTAAAAATAAACTTTTTCGTTTAAAATTAAAATTTTCTGTTTAAAAAATCAACTTTTTTGTAAAATATTCGTATTTTAGGACTGAAAATTTCACTATTTGGTTGAAAATACAACAATTTTTGATTAAAGAATAATCTTTTTTGTTTGAACATTAGACCATTTAGTTGAAAATTCAATTATTTTATTAACAGTTCAGTTATTTTGTTAAAATTTTAACTTTCTTGTAGGAAATTAAAATATTTTGATGAAAATTCATCTTTCTTGATAGAAAAATCATCTTTCTTGGTTCAAAAAGAACTGTTTTTTCAAATTCAACCTTTCTGATGGAAAATTCAACTACTTGATTAAAAATACAATTATTAAGTTAACCATTGAACTATTTTGTAACAAGTTAAACTATTTTTTTGAATGGTCGGAAATTCAACTTTTTTATATAGAAAATTCATCTTTCTTTGTCGACAAGTATTTTTCTTGAACTATTTTGTAAAAAATTCATCCATTTTATTAAATATTTTACTATTTTGTTGAAAAGTTATCTTCTTGGTCGAAAATGCAACTGTTTTGGATACAAAAGTCATATTTCTTAGTTTAAAATGTATTCTTTTTTTTGAAAATCCAACTTCTCGGTTAAAAATTTAACTATATGGTTAAAAATGCAACTACCAAGTTAAAAATTCAACTATTTTGTTGAAACTTCCACTATTTTGTAGAAAATTTTACTACTTTGTTCACAAATCATCTTTTTTGGTCGAAAATGAAACTACTTTGGATAAGTATAATAATCTTTTTTGTTTGAAAATTCAATTATTTGTTAAAAATGCAACTATTTTGTAATAACTTCAACTATTTCGTTCAATATTTTACGATTTTGTCAAAAAGTCTTTTTGGTTGAGGTTTAATCTGTTTTATTTGAAAACTCGATCATTCGGTTAATAATTCATAACTTCCGGTTGAAAATTCAATGGTATTGGATTTAAAATTCGTCCTTTTAGATTACAAACTTATCTTTTTAGGTAAAGAATGCATCTTTCTTAGTTGAAAATAAACTTTTTTGTTAAAAATTCAAATCTTCCTGTTTGGTCGAAAATTCAAATTTTGTGGATAGAAAATTCGTCCTTCTGAATAAAAAATATATCTTTTTTATAGAAAATTCATCTTCCTTGATTAAAAATGAACTTTTTGGTTTATAATTCTACTTTTCTGGTTGAAAATTCAACTGCCTTTTAAAAAATTCATCTTTTTTGGTTTGAAAATTCAACTAATTGGTTTTTGCTGGGAGTTTAGTCTTTTTTTGTTATTAAAAACTCGACCATTTGGTTAAAAATGCAAATATTTGCTTAGTTAAAAAATTCACGGATTTATTGAAAACGCAATATATTTCGGCTTAAAATCTTAAGCGTTTCATATTAAATTCAATATCCCCTATTCTCGTCAAAAATCGCCTAATTTCCCCTATTTTGAGAGTTAGAATTTTAGGCTGTGAAGTATAAAAAAAATGAAAATAATTACTAAATATTGATTTCATCTTTAATTTTGCAGATCTCAACCCCAGTTGGATGTCCACCAGCGAAAACATAATAATGAGAGACCCTACGAGTGTCAGTTTTGCTCTAAACGATTTTTATCCATGGATAGTCTCCGAAGACACAGGAAACTTCACCTTCCTGATAAACGTTTTCAGTGCAAGCAATGTGGGAAGCGATTCAATCGAGCAAATTCCCTCACAAACCATCTTCTCACCCATCAAGTCGAAGCCAGACAGTCAATGATCTGTCAGCTCTGCGACGCGTGTAATGAAGTTTTTCTTGATGTTTCTGAAGCTGAATCTCATACTCAAATCTGCAAATCAAGCGATTCGCCTAAGATTGAAGAGAAAAGTCTCAACGCTATCTACAGGTAACTTCAGTAATCATGATGTCTACCTGAACTGGAAACTGGGAAACCGTCTGACCTTTTTCTTAGACCAGGCCTCACAGACCGGTCCCTATATCCCCTATTGTACCCTATCTTTAGTTAAGGTCCCTTAAGTACCCTATTTTCAATATTTGGTACCTATGTTACCCTATTTGGGATATCGCCAGACTTGCCTCGGCTGACCTGCTAAGTATACCCCCACCATAGCGCTAAGCGAGTTACCCCTCACTTGCTTTTGCCAAGCATATCTGGTGTCGGATTAGAGGCGGACGGCCGATTCCCGACTCGCATTTTCGTACCTGCTAAGTATACCCCCACCATTGCCCTACGCGAGTTACCCCTCGCTTGCTTCTTCACGCCTGGGATTATATCTTGGAAGGCTGGCGTACTTGAGATATTCTTCTTCTTCTTCTTTGGTGTTTTTTCTTAGCGCTAGGTCTGTCGGTATATCCAGGTTTCCGCGTTGGACATTCCGTGCTGATAACAGCGAGATCTATCCGGCCATAGCAAGTATTTTATAATCATCTAGACTTCTAAATATGAATTTACGTGAGTAGGGTATAGATGGAGTAGTAGTTGCTTAGCAGCGCTTAGTATGCAATAGGCGGGTAATTCAAAGTAGAATTGTTGTGTCCAATGTATGTGGTTTCCCTACTTGTGGGGTTCATGTACCGTAAAGCGTGAAAGATTCAAAGCATGAAGTGTATAAGTAAATTAAAGCAAATAGGAAGTAAGCGATATTATAGAGTAGTAAAGTTTAAACTAGTAGTTCGCAGTCTCTTAGAAATTTAACAATCAGATTACAAGCATAACTATTAGGTTCATATAGGAAACTCTCCACACAGAAGGGAGGGGATTTTTTAATTTTAATTAAGGATAGTTCGAGTTTTTTCCTCTGTTCATGAAAGCGGGGACAGGCCCATAAAACATGATTAATATCTTCTTCGGGGTGTCCGCAGGGACATTCGTAGGACTCTACAACATTTTTCCTAGCTAAACTATCAGCAAGAGCGTAATGGTTGCTTCTAAGACGAGAGATACTGACAATATCACTTCTTTTTTCTGACTTTGATTGGAAAAACCAAGGTTCTGGAAATGTTGAAAAGAAATTTTGGAAATAATAAAGGCCCACTCGTCTACGTGTACTATCTCTCTCTAAGTCAGTATTCGAAAGTTTAAGATACGTGTCATAAATTGGTTTAAAGAAATCAGTGTAAGGGATTCTATAATCCAGGGGGGTTCCGGAGGTTTGAGCCATTTTGGCTAGTTTATCAGCAACTTCGTTGCCAAAGATTCCTTTATGTCCAGGTATCCAGTAGAGACTAATTTTGATATTAGCTTCTTTCGCATGGAAGAGCAGATTTCTTATTTTGTAAATAAAATAATTTTTGGTTTCCAAATGGTTAAAGTGTTGGCATGCGTGTAAGACGCTTTTGGAGTCAGAGGCTATTACAGCTGGGGATATTTTTTCCTCCAGAATAATTTCTAGCGCTTCAGAGAGAGCAGCAGCTTCAATCGTGAAAATAGATGAGTGATGAAATAGTTTGAATGTTCTAAAGATTTGTAGAGGAGGACAGGTAATTCCGATTCCTGTGTGTTGAGTTTCTTCTTTCTTAGAACCATCTGTGTAAAAAAGTGTTGTGTTTTTTAGGTTTTCTCTAATATATTGATTAAAGTCCAGGTTTGGAGAAGGGCTTTTCATCAAGATTTCGCCTAACTGTAGGTTTATGTCAGGAGTATCGAATTCGAGAGAGTAGTCTAAAAGGTAGTTGATAGGAGTATAGGAATACATAATTTTGGATTCAAACTTGTTTAAATGAATATAGGCATTTAGTAAGAGGAAGGTATTTCTGTAATTGTAAGCATTATTTTTAGCTGTGGTTGATTCTAAGCTGTAAAGGGATTCAAGTAGTGGATGGTCTTCCATTGAGAAGACTTTTAAAAGAAATTTTTTAGTTAAGAATTGTAAACGGCGAAGCAGGGGAGGCTCCTTAAGTTCGGCGTACATGACTGGGATAGGGGTGGTTATACGATAGCCTAGGATTAGTCTTAGTATTTGGTTCTGTAGTTTGCAAATCCGATCATATGGTTTGCAGCTATAAATTGTTAAAGCTTGGCATCCATATTCAAGGAAACTTCTAATTAGAGAGTGATAAAGCATACGCAAGGATTTGGGGTTAGAACCCCACCAAGTTCCTCTAAGAAATTTAATAATATTGGTAACTTTATGGATTCTGTCTATTAAGTATGTAAAGTGAGGTTTCCAAGATAGCTGGCAGTCGAAAAGCAGACCTAGAAAGGTCACTTCATAAGAAAGAGAGATTCTATTATTGTCTAAGGTAACATGGGCGTCCCTAGGGATGCGAACCTTGTTGGAATTAAAAACAACGAGCTTAGTCTTCTCAACTGAGATATTGAGGCCTCTTAATTTTAAAAAGTTTTGGAGTGAGTTGAGGCTTAATTGTAAGATGTGGATGCATTCATAAACGTTGCGTGATGAGTAAAATATGACAATATCATCAGCAAATTGTAGAATTTTGCATAAGGGGTGGATATTCTTATGAATATTTATTGTGTAGATGTTATATAAGGTTGGACTTGAGACGCACCCTTGTGGGAGACCTCTCTGAAATTTATATGGACCTACGTTTGAGTTGTTAATTTTGAAGAACACGTTCCTTTCTGTAATTAAGTTTTCAAAGAATTTGCAGATTTTCCAGGGGACATCCAGCTCCTGCATGTCATTAATTAGAATATTAGGAACTACCCTATCGTAAGCCGCCTCTACATCGAGAAACAATGCTGCTGTGTAGGAATCTTTTGCGAAGGAGGTATGAATTTCTGTGGATAGAATGGCAAGACTATCACTGCAAGATCGATTCTTTCTAAATCCGAACTGAGAGTTGTGGATAAGCATCTGGTTTTCAAGCCACCAATTTAAACGATTAGTAATAAGTCTCTCCAAAAGTTTCAAAAAACAGGAAGCAAGAGCAATAGGGCGGAATTTATGTGAGTTCGGTTTAGGGATTAGGAAAACGAGGTAATTACTCCAAGATTCAGGAAAGGAACCTTCGTTCAGGATTAAATTGTAGACTCTTAGAAGCTGATTGAGGATATTATCTGGGAGATTTTGTATTACTTCATAGTTAATTTTGTCCAGGCCGGGAGAGGATTTGGTTTTAGAGTTTTTCACAGCATGTTTTATTTCTTGGAGTCTGAATCGTGCAGAAAGATGGTTTGAATTTATGGTAGCAACGCAAGGAGTTGGGCAATTACTAAGAGGAGGAAAAGGAGGTAGGTCATTTGGGGGTGCACTGACTTGGTGGAATCTTTCTATGAAATCCTTCATTTTTGTTACCGTTTCAGTGTTGGCAGTGGAAGTGGTAGGTGAAGGAGGAGATAATACTCTGTGTCTGAAGCCTCGGATTTTATTCCAAACGTTAGAAATCTTAGACGTTGAAGATAAAGATTCACAATAAGATCTAAACCCTAGTATTTTTGTTCTTTTGAAGGTTCGTTTAGTAGCGGCTTCAAATTTTTGGAGGTCCAGAAAGTTCTCATAGGTGCACCTATGGCGGTATCTGCCAAGTTTGGCCTTTCTTTGTCTTTCGAGTTTGGTGCATTCCTCATTCCACCAAGGTGGGGAATTTGGATGATCTCGGGAGGGTTTGTTTTCAATTTTTGGACCTGCTATGTGGAGGGCATTATCAATTAGGTCAAAGAGGTTATAGTATGTTTGAAGTGCTAAGAAAGGAGTTGGAGGAACGTGAGGGAGTGCGTCTTCGAATTGCACATCTATTAACGTTTTATGAAAGGTGCTCCAACAGACCTTTTTCAGATTGTATTTGTGGGAGAAAAACTCAAAGAAAGAGCAAGCGATTCCAACCGTGGTGGAGATCGGGAAATGGTCACTGCCCATTTTGTCTTGGTCAACCTTCCAGTCGCTCAGGGGGAATAGGTTACTTGAAACAATGGTGAGGTCTATAGCTGATTTAGCTTCGGAGGGACGGGTAAAACGAGTAGCAGAACCATCATTGAGAATGCTAAGGGTAGAATTCCCAACGGCCTCTAATAATTTGTTTCCACATGAAGAGGATAGATCGCACCCCCACGATTGATGGTGGCAGTTGAAGTCTCCTCCAATAAATATGGAGGGGAAACGTCCAGAAAAGGAATTGATGAAAGTGTTCCAGTCAATAGAGCTATTGGGGGCTCTAGGATTTCTGTAAACGTTAATTATAATGAGCTCCCCCCAATTAGAGGGAATAGAGATAGCCAGTGTGTCAAAATGATCCGGAACTTCATAAACCGAAGTTTGAGTAAATGGAATGTCTTTCCTGATTGCTATTATTAAACCACCTCCCATGTGTTCGGCGCGATCTTTTCGAATAACATTAAAGTTTTTTAGAAAGAAGTTATTTTTGTTTTTGAGCCAAGTTTCGTTCAACAATACAACATCATAATTATGTAAAATTCTTTCCAAGTTACCTTTTTTATTTATGATACCTCTACAATTCCACTGAATAATCCTTAATTTAGTTAAATTTCTCATAATCGCAGAAATTTAACGTGTTATTGGGCGGTAATAATATATAGTATTAGGAAATCCGATATCTATGTAAGGGTTTGGGTTTTCATACAATCGAAGGATTTTACGATTTGATCAAGTCCCCCACTTTGGAAGAGGGAGATGATTGGTGAGAAAAGTTTAAGTAAATCCATTAAGGATGAAATCATGTTTATGAGGTTTTCATTATTTACGGAAGGTGAGGGGGGAGGGGTAGGAGATCTAGATGCAGAGCTAAGGGGTCGGTTTTGTAAAAGAATTCCATTACCAGAAGGGCTTGGTTCTCTCGTGTAAAGGTAGGAGAAAGGTTGAGTAGGTTGAGATTGTGATTGCGATGGATTAGTATTTTTTCGTTAAGGAAGTGGAGAGGAGGAGGGGATATAGGAACGGTTGATTGGGGAAGAGGGTTTTTTCAGAGCATTGCTATAGTCCTGGTCTGTACAGTTCTGGTTATGGTTTTGGTTTAACTGCTCAAGATTAATATCTCCTAATTCAGGAAAGTTAGAGAAGTCAAAGTGAGGGGTCGTTAGGTTTTGTGATGAATTTCGATGGGATAAAGGTCGATGGAGAAGGTTTGAATTGTCTCCAGGATTTAGTTTTCCGTGATTATGCAGAAAAGCTGCACTTTTGATACCGATATTTTTATATGCCGCGATTTTCCTAATTTCTTTTTCTTCAACGTATTTGCGACAAGATTTATCAATGGCCAAATGGGGTCCATCACAATTCAGACATTTAGGATTGTCAGAAACTTTGGGGCAGATCTCACCTATATCGTGGGGTTTTTCACCACAGTATAAGCAGCGCGGGTTTTTGCAAATGCTTTTCACATGTCCATGTCTGTAATAGGAATAGCATACCTTTGGTTGAGAGACATAAGGTTCAACACGAAGGAAGAGGAAGAAAAGTTTGATGTCTTGTGGTAAAATTTGTCCATCGAAAGTTAGAAGGACTGTGGTACCTGGGGTTGGATTCCCCTCTTTGTCTTTCCATTCAAAGCGCTTGACTTCAACAATAGGAGCAGAACTGATGGCATTTTCTTTGATTTCTTCTATCGAAAAATCAACAGGCACATTCCTTATAATGCCTAAACGAGTGACTCTAAAGTTAGGGATGTGGGCTTTGAGATAAGGGTTTATTTTGTCTAAATTTTCGACTATTTTATTGGCTCCAGGGCCGGATTTGCAAAGCACAGTAAATCTAGACGACCCCTTCTTTTTGCATTCTGTAACTATATCCCTAAAGTTTTTGTGTAGGATTTTGCCTAGAGACAAAACTTGGATGGGAGGATTGGCAGTACAATCAATTTCAACCGTACATGGGCCCTTATTATTTTTCGAGTAGAGATTTTTTGGTTTTAGAGTTTCGTGATTGGAAGGAAATTGGGTGCTATCAGTATGTCTCGACTTAGAAGCATTACTAACTTTATTTTGAGAGTCAATTATAGTTCTCTTGCTAGCAGTTTTTGCTTTGTTTATAGCCAAATTAGGCCTTTGATCAGAAGGATTCCCGGTTTCCTTGGGTTTATGATTAGGAGCTACGTTGATTGAAGATTCTAAGGGGGTAGTCGTATCCATTTCGGAGTCTGTGTTCGGAAAAGATAGGTTAGGTTGAACCATTACTTGAGAGGTTGAGTTTTGAGGAATCTGTGTGGAGACCATTTCTTGCATTAGAGATTCGCGGATTAGATTTGCATTAGTTTCGTCAAATTCGTCCAACTCTTCATCTGGCTGACCATTATCCCGATTATGGGACCCCATGCTTAGAATAAAGCACGCTGGCCCGGAGGCCGGCGCTCTGATGAACACCCACCTGCCTTTCCTGTAGAGTAGCTCAGAAGATGGATCTTTTTATAATCAGCGGATTCTTTATAATAGGTCCTCTTGTAATCCAAAAGAGAACAAAGAAATGTGTTAGGAATCGGAAAAATCTGCCTGGATTGCTAATCTAGCTTTCTATCACCTTTCACTTAACCATTTTTGAGGTTAGCTATCGTGACAGCCCGACCGTCCTTTACAGAGGATGCGACACCAAAAATCTTTCACGTGGTCTTCAGTTGTCTTCTTCACTCTGATCAGAAGTGAGATATAATCTACTTGAGATATTGGTCTCGCCCGACTCGAATTTTCGTACCTGCTAAGTATACCCCCACCATTGCCATACGCGAGTTACCCCTAACTTGCTTTTGCCAAGCATATCTGACGTCAGATTAGAGGCGAACATACCTGAGATATTGAAATTAGTATCCATTGTACTTATACTCCCTTTGTATTCAATACTTATTCATAGATTGCCTATTTATTACTCTAATTTCGAAGGCCTAGAATTTAAATTTATTCTGTTTTTTAGACTTTCAAATTCTTTTGAAACTTTTGAATTCCTGGAATATTTTATAATTAATACTTAACTATGATCAATTGTTTCAAGAAATATATATTAATACATTTTTATTCATATCTATGACTAAGTTTAGACTTTCAACTTAATCTCAAGCTATTTGAATGGAAGGCACAAATTCGTTGTACTTGAACTTCCAAAATATTTGGAAATTGTTCATCTAATTTGTTTGTGAGAATATAAATTATTATATTTTACCAAATGTTATCAAACATATATTATTTATATAAATATTAGCAGCAATTTATGTATTTTGTTGTAAATTCGTCTTTTTGTTAGAAATTAATTTTGTTAAACATTCTTTTTCTTTTGGTTCGAATTTTTTCTAATTTAAAATTATATACGTTTTCTTAATAATCAACAAAGTAGTTCAACTTTCAAACAAGTAGTTGAATTTTCAAGGAAAAAAGATAAATTCTCAACGAAAAGTGTAAGAGTTGATATTTTAAGCAAGAACAGATTTTTATTTTAAATCAAAAACAGCAGAATTGAATAGAAAACGACTAATTTTTTAATAAAACAGTAATATCTCAATCGAAGCCGATTTAGCTTTTCAATGTCTCAACCTATTTGTAATAAGACGTACTTTCAAATTACCATGAATCTTAAGAAATTTCTCTATTCTTTTTAATCATTCCAATATTCTTGAAAAACTTTTAAACTTTGTGCAAAATCTTCAAAAATAACATTTTTTTTAAATTATTTAAAATTATTTTTAATCTTTTCAAATCTTTTAAACGTTTTAAATATCTTACAAAATGATTCAAATTTTTCCTAAAATTTTCAACTCGAAAAGTTGAATTATCAACAAAAAAGTTCATTTTCAACCAAGAAAGATGACTTTCCTACCGTAAAAGATGAATTTTCTACCAAAAGACGAATTTTGAACGCGTTGAATTGAACAAAACAAAACGATTTGGAAAAAAAATTGAATCTTCAAAAAGAACAATTTTCAATACAAAAAGATGAAGTTTAAACAAAATACTTGAATTTTCAACTAAAAATGGAATCGTTACATTTTCTGTTAAAAAAATCATTTTCAACATATAAAAATTAATTTTCAAGTAGTCGTATTTAACCAAAAAAGACAAATGTTAAAAAAAACGACTTTGAGAAAAAAGTTAACTTTTCAACCAAAAAGGTGAATCTCACATAAAAACAGAATTTTTAACAAAGTATTTGAACTTTCGACCAAAAAAAGGTAAATTTTCAACAAAAACTATTTATTTTCCACCAAGAAATTTAATTTTCCCAAAAAAAGATCAATTTTTGACAAAATACATCATTTGTTAACAAAATTGTTGAATTTTTGAGCCAAAAAGACAAATTATCTACAAAGAAATTAAATTTTCAACCCGAAAATATGATTTTTTAACAAAAAAGTTTATTCTTCACCAAATAGTTGAATTTTTAACCAAATAGTTAATTTTCAATCAAAAAGTTAAATTTTGCACCAAAAGTTATGAACTTTGAGCAAAAAAATTAATTTTCAATTAAAACGTAAACCTTCATTAAAATAAAAATCAAATTTTAAACAAAGTCCTTCAAGTTTTACTCGCGCAAATGAATTTTTAATTAAATAGGTCAGTTTTCAACCACATATTTAAACTTTGAACCAAAGAGATGAGGTTTCAAATAAAAATATAAATCTCCAACCAAAAATTGTTTCTTAACAAAGTGTTTCTATCAAAATTTTTAAACAAAATAGTCGAATCCTCAAGCAAAAAAGAGTGTCTGGTAAGAGATGAGTTTAAAAAAAAAAAGTTGAATTTTTACAAACAAAAAATTTCAGCTTGACTTTTCAACAAAAAAATACAAGTTTTAAATAAGAAGTACATTTTCTAGCAAGATACTGGAATTTTCAACCTAAGAAGACGATTTTTCAACAAAACAGTTGAATTTTCAACAAAATATATTCGATTATTTTAACCAAACAGTATCAATTTTTAACAAAATTGCCCTCGTTTTGAATTTTCGATCAAACAGTTCCATTTTTATTCAAGAAAGATGGCTTCCCCTCCCTCAGCCGAACTGCTGCCGCCGAGCCTGGTCAGCAGCAGTCCTTTGTACGTAATGAGGACTCAAATACGGAATATAACATTTTTTCAATTTAGCAATTGGTAATTTATGATGAAAATATTCTAAATCTGCTAATTATAGCGGTTCCAACGATATGTTATTTCAATTAAAAAAATGAAAATTAAAGAAGAAATGTTCAAGTTTGTGTGAAATTTTATGAACAAATTTTTCAGCATTTTTATAAAATCCACTGCAGTAGCTTTAATTCATTCTTTGGCTAAAATTTGGCCACATTTGAAAACTTATTAACGAACATCATAGTTTATTTCTCAAACAATCGCATTCCTCAAAATTATTCTTAAATAATTTTGCACTCCCATTCCAAAAGAATGAGTAGTAATGTCATCCCTAGCTCAATTCGGAAACTCATTAACAAACATCATACATTTTCTTACTGCTTAAACAATTTGTTTATGAAAGTTAATTAAAAATAAATAAAATAAAAAATTTTGAAAATAATTATTCTTCCTTTCAAAAATAATACGTTTGATATTACTGTCTCCAGATGTTTTACGTTTTCCTACTGGCACTTCTGTTTTATTTTTATTAACTCAAGCCTCAACCAAAACAGACTAATTTTCAAACCAAAAAAAAAGGAATAAAGAAAAAAAGTCGGACCTAAAATGTTTAATAATTCAACATTGAAGAATCAATAGGAAAATGTATACATTTTTGAAATTATATAATTTTAGGCAATTCTAAGCTATAAACATTAATTTATACATCAAAATTTGTTATAAAATCGTTTTTAATATTCGCTTAATAATTTGTTTAAAAAAAATCATATCAATTCATTTTTAATTTTCCTAGGAATTTTAATAAAATTTTTTTTATTCTTCTGACACCTTTCAAAATGCTTAGAAAGCTTTCAAATGTTGTGTGTTTTGAAATCTTTTCACATTTTAAATTATTTTGGAATCTTTACAAAACTTCTAGATATATTTTAACCTTACTTGATTCTTTTCCAAATTATTAATTATTCAATTAGTATTCATTGTTTAAAAATTTATTTTATCTTCTTAAATATTCTCTTGAAATTATTTAAAAAAAATTAAAGATCATTGTAAATTATTCCAGAAAAGTTAAGTATTTTTTCTATTTTCTCAAAACCTTTAAAGGACCTTAAAAAGCTTCAAAATTTTATTTCGAAATCTTCGAAAATCTAAATTTAGTTTTTTATTTTTCGGAATATTTCCAGTTTTAAATCAAGTTTAGATCTTCTCAAACTTCTAAATATATCTCAAACTTACTCGAATTCTTTCCAAATAAATTAATAATTCACTAAACATTTTTTCAGTTTTTAATGCAAATTATTATTATTATTTTTTTTTTTAAATTAATTATTTTTGTCCATAAATTCAGCTATCCATGTTTGGTTGAAAATGCATTTCTTTGGTTGAAAATTCCTTAATTTTAAATAGCTTTGTGATAATTCATGTATTTTTTTACAAATTAATCTTTTGGGGGTAGAAAATTAATCTTTTCGGTTGAAAATTCAACTGTTTGGTTAAAATTTGTTTGTTTGTTAAAAATAAATTGTTGTGGTTGAAGACTCATTATTTTAGTGAAAAATTCATTTCTTTGGTTGAAATTTTTACCGTTCTCTTGAAAATTTATTTTTATTTAGTTAAAAGTAAATTTTTTAACTGCAAATGTAACTATCCAATTTTTGCTTGATAATTGATCTTTTTCAGTTGAAAATTCATATTTTTGTATTGAAAATTAAATTTTTTTTTGTTCAAAATTCATATCTTTGGTTTGAAAACTAAACTGTTTTGCCAGAAATTCCTCTTTTTGGATCGAAAATTTAACATTTTGGCTGAGATTTTTTTTCTTTATTGACTGCAAAATCTTTCTTGGTTAAAAATTCAACAACTTTTTTGAAAATTCCTTTTTCTTTGGTTTGAAAATTATATTTGGAAATTTTTGAAATGGAGAATAATTATTTTGAAAATCGGCCGAATTCATATTCCTTTATATTCTGCTTTCATGTGTAAAATAGTATTTTTAATTAACTTCCATAAACAAATTGGTTAAGCAGTAAAAAAATTAGAGAGAGAGCAAAATTATTTTTGATAAATAAACTAAATGTATGATGTTCGTTAATAAGTTTTCAAATGTGGCCAAATTTCAGCCAACCAATAAACCAATAAAAATCCCTTTGGAATTTTGGATTCCAGTTTAGAAAAAATTTCCGATGGAGCTTATTACTCTAAAATTTGAAGATTTTTAGTTTCGGAGACGCGCAAAATGAAATTAAATACAAAAAAATTATTATAATAAATCTTGAATAAAAAATTTAACTGGTTGAAAATTCAAGTGTTTTTATGAAAACTCGTCTTCTTAGCTTGACAATTTAAGTTTCTTGATAGAAAATGTGCAATGTACTTTTTTATTTAAAACACATATTTAGTTATTAAATAGTCAAACTGAAATTTTTTTGGGTAGTAATTCAAATTTTTTTTTTGAAAATTTGTTTAATTTAAAAATGTATATATTTTAATAGAAATTGCATCTTTCTTGGATGAAATGGCAATCGTTTGATTAAAAATTCATCTGTTTTGTTGCAAATCCAACAATTTTTTGGAAAACTTATATTTTTAATTAAAAAATTTATCTATTTTGACGTAAATGCATCTTTTTTGAATAAAATAGCAACTGTTTGATCGAAAATTCAACACGAGAACAATTTTGTTGAAAATTGATACTGTTTGGTTAAAAAACTCAACTATATTTTGTGGAAAATTCAATATTTTCGTGTTGAAAAATCAACTGCACTGTAGATAATTCTTCCTTCAGGCTTCAAATTAACTATTTGATTTTTGGTTAAAAACTGATATTCTTAATTTAATAATTCAACTGTTTTGTTCAAAAAAATATCTCATTTGTTGAAAATTTAAAATTGCGAAATTTTGCTTTTTCGGAAAAAAAAATTTTGTCGTGAATTAGGATTTTTGGAATTTAATATCTTTTTTGCGATTTTGGAACGTAATAAACAGCATGAAAAACATTTTTCTCCCATGAATAAAAAATAATAAAATGTTCCTTTGGTTCAAGCTGACGCAATTTTAGTTTTGAATAAATCCAATGTTTTTGTATATTTTTAAAAAATTTAAATAAGAAAACATTTTTTTTGTTTAATTCTAAAAAATTTTTTAATTGTAAATTTAAGAAACAGAGGTGTTGGAAAGGGAACTGGAATCTTCTTTGAATGAAAATTTAACTATTTTTTTTATGTTTTTTTTTCAATTTAAAAATTGAAAATTTAACTATTTCGTAGAAATTTTCTTTTTATTTAGAATTAATAGTTTTGTGTTAAACCCTGATACAACATTCTTGTTAGTAATTTATTTGCTTTGTATTTATATTTCTTTTTTTGCAGTTGTTTCCTCCTGAAAATTATCTTTTTGGTTGTAAATGTTATTATTTGTTTGAAAATTCATCAGTTTTGTTAAAGAGTCAATATTTTGCTTGAAAATTCCACTATTTCCTATAAAATTTACCTTTTGAGAAAAATTCATATTTTGGTGTTGAAAAATCAATTTAAATGTTTTTTTGGATAAAAATCAATCTATTTTTTTTTTAATTTGTATTTTTGCTTTAAAAATTCAGCTGCTTTAGTAGAAATTTCATCTTTCTTGTATAAGAATGCAACTTTTTGGTTGAAAATTTAATAATTTTGTTGAGTCATCCTCTTTGGTCGAAATCGCAACTGTTTTGTTGAAAAGTCACCTGAAATCTTTTTTGGGTGAAAATTCGACTATCTTTTTTTGAAAATTAATTTTTTTATTTAAAAATTCATCTGTCTGAGTAGAAAATTCATATTTCGTGGATAAGAATGCAACAGTTTGGTTGAAAATTCAACTATTTCGTAGAAAATTTACCTTTTGAGAAAATTTCACATTTTGTGTTGAAAAATCAATTTAAATATTTTTTGGATGAAAATCAACTATATTTTTTAATATTTGTCTTTCTGATTTAAAAAATCATTTGTTTTAGTAGAAAATTAATCTTTCTTGGATGAAAATGCAACTGTTTGATTGAAAGTAAAATAATATATATTTTTTTAAGTCATCCTTTTTTTATGAAAATTCAAATTTTCTTATTGAAAATTCGTCTTTTTGGGTTGAAAATTCAAGTATCTTCATAGAAAATTTACTTCTTATTTAAACAATTTTGTTTGAAAATTTTGTTTGAACCACTTTGTTAAGAAATCATTTTTTTGTTGAAGATTCAAATTTTAGTTGAAAATTCATCTCTTTAGTTAAAGTTTGACTATTTAGTTAAAAACTGATATTTTTCAATTGAAAATTTAACTACGTGGGTAAAAGTAGAACTATTCTGTTGAATTGTTTTTGAATGAAGAATAACATTTATCTCTTTGGTTGAAAATTTAACTATTTTATTGAAAATTAATGTTTTTGCTGAAAATTCCTATTTTTTTAGATGAAAATTCAACTTTTGTAGAGAATATGGGTCTTTTGGCTTCAAGGTTCAAAAATTTAGGTGAACTTTTTTTCTTTCATTACTGAAAAATCATTATTTGTTGAAAATGCGTCTTTTTGATTTTAAAATTAATTTTATTTTATGAAATTTCATCCTTCTTGGTTGAAATATCAACTATTACACTTTTTTATTGTTGCGAATTTATCTTTTAAGGTTGAAAATTTGATTGTTTTGTAGAAAATTTAATTATTTTGTAGAAAATTCAAGCATTTTCTTAAGCCTTGCCTTCCTCGCTTCGCCTCACCTCGCTCGCATGTCCCTACTTTCTCGCATTGCCTAATAGGATAGGACAAGATTGCGTTTTTAAGTATAAAAGCGGCCAATTAGAGAGATTGAGATCTATCTTTTCCTATCCCTCAAATTCTATCTTTTTCGATCCTTCTACTTCCAGCAGGATAGGAATCATTCCAGGCGATTAATGGATTAGGAATAACCGGAAAATGACCGGAAATTAAAAATCATCCAGCGGATAGATCCTTTATTAATTTTAATTAAAAAATTCTCACTTCTCAATCAATTCTATGTTTCCAGATGTGAATTCTGCCAACGTTGTTTCACCTCCATTGAGTTTGCCAAAACTCATCGAAAATCTCACTCTGGACCCACCCCATTTATCTGCACAATTTGCAATGTGACCTACGCAACTTATAATCAAGTACAGGCACATAAAAGCGCGCACAGAAAAGCTTCTCAAAACCTTCCCCCAAAGGAAACCACAATCACAAAATTCTTCTTTTGCGAATATTGTGAGAAAGAATTTTTGCAGTTCACCAACATGAATGTACATCGGAAGTCGTGTTTCAAGAAGAAAAGCTGGACTTGTGGCTGTTGTTCCTCCGTCTTTTCAAACCATTTTGAATTGTCTAAACACAAAAGAAGAAGGGAACCTGCTGAAGACTGGTCCTGTGAACACTGCGATAGGACTTTTGGAAACTTCTGCGGTCTTATGACTCATAAAAATGTTCATGCGAAAACTAAGGATATGCTTTATACCTGCTCTATTTGCGGAAAAGACTTCAATCAAGTAAGATTTTTCAGCTTAATTGTTGAATCAGTTTCTTTTTAAAACAGTTATTTTCTCAGCTCTAATCAGGGTTGCTATAGATAAACGTTTCTTTTTCAGGCTGCTAGCCTTAAAAAATTGACTTGCGTACAATTCCATTTTTTACAGAATTTTCTTTAAACTAACCCTTGAAAACTAACACCCATCCATACCTTTCTCTAAGATGGCACGCTCTTATCGCCTTGCCTTCCTCGCTTCGCCACGCCTCGCTCGCATGTCCCTACTTTCTCGAATTGCCTAATACTTATGTACTATTTACACTATTTACAATATTTCCTTCTCCATTCCTCTTCCTCCTTCCTTCTCTTCTTCTCCATCTTCCCAACACTCCCTTCAGCCATGCTACTGCCCTTCTTTCCCTCCCTTTAATGCAGGGGTCATCAGCGAGGGGAAATTTCTCGAGTCCAGCTCCGTTAACACGTGTGGACCGCTCGCTGCGGCACTCCCACCAAGAGTTTACACTCCACTCTAAGGCTTCGGGGTGGTGGTAAATTCTATTGTATGACGTCAGAATTTACCACCACCCCGAACCCTTAGAGTAGAGTGGAGACTCTTGGTGGGAGAGCTGCAGCGAGCGGTCCACACGTGTTAACGGAGCTGGACTCGAGAAATTTCCCCTCGCTGATGACCCCTGCTTTAATGCATCAATACCACCATGCTTATCCCACTCTTTTCCACATCTACGCACTCCAACCAGTGCTCCACTCTTGCATCCCCCTTCCCACACAGTTCACACATCCATCAGGGTTGCTACAAGACCTGAGCCAGGTGAAATTATAAGGGACTTCCCTATTTTCCTCAAAAACCACTATAATCCCTACATTTGAGAATTTTGTCCATTTTTAGGATTTCGTAGCGCCGGGCAGAAATCCTCACAGTTTCGGTCTGGTGTCCGTCCGTCCGTTGCGTCGTACTTATTTCCAAGGAGGGGAAGTGAGGGGAAAGGTAGCGGAAATGAGTCGAGAGACCGAGTAGAGGATGTGAGTGGAGGTGAAGTAGGAGAAATAAGGTCAGGGAAAGTAGAGGGAGTTAGGGTTGGGGAAGTGAGAGGAAATAAGGAAAGGGAAAGTCAGGGGAAATGAGGAGGGGAAGTTGAGGAAGTGAGGGGAAATTACGGGAAGGGGGTAGGGTGAATGAGGGGTTGGCAAGTGAGCGTCAATGAGGGGGGGGGGGGGGAGTAAGGAAAGTAGGAAAAGTAAGATAAGTGTGAGAGTGAGAGAAAAATGAGAGAAGAGTGAGGGGAGGAGAAATAAGGAAAATGAGGTGAAGGGAAATGGGGAGAATAAGAAGAGGAAAATTAGGGGAAATTAGGGGCTGGGAAGTAGTTGAAGTTATGAGAAATTACGGGAGAGGAAGTTGGGAAAATGAGGGAGTGGAAGTAAGGAGAAATAATGAGAAGGGGTTAGGGGAAATGTGGAGAGGGAGAGTGGAAGAAATAAAGGTACATGAGAGAAGGGGAAGTATGGGAAGTAGTTGGAGGGTAAATGAGTGGAAGTAGGGGAAATTCGGGGAGAAGTTAGGGAAATGAGAAAAGGGAAAGTACGGGAAGTAAGTGGAGGGGAAGTATAGGAAGTAAGGATAAATTACGGGAGAGGGAGTAGGGGAAGTGATGGGAAATGTTTCTCTTCCAATTAAAAACAATCAAACCAACATTTCCTCCCTTTCATCTCGATAAAAAACTTCAAAACAAAAAAGTATCCCTCTTCCAATTCCGAAATAAAAATGAAAACCGAAATTTCCTCCCATTCATTTTAATAAAAATATAAAAAATATAAAATTATCCTCCGCCAATTCAGAAAAATGATTGAGAATAAAAATGTCTTCCATTCATCTTGACAAAAGTATATTTTTTGGAATGGCTTCTTTCAATTTACAACAAAAAATTTGAATTTTCACCAGGATTAATAATATTCTCTACCGAAAAAGACGAATTTTGAACAAAGTAGTTAAGTTTTCAACTAAAGAGATGAATTTGCATTTAAAATGATGAATCATAAACCAATAAAATGCATTTTTAACAGCAGAATTTAACTTGCAACCCAATAGTTGAATTTTCAAACAAACAATACGAATTTTCCACCAGATTTGAATTTTCGTGTAAGAAAAATTTGTCAATCAGAGAGAAATAGAATTGCAACCAATTTTTTTAGCAAAATGATGAATTTTTAACCAAGATTTTCTACCAAATAGACGAATTTTCTACAAAATTTTCGAATTTTCAACCAAATAGTTGAATTTTCATCTAAGAAACATCAAGTGTCAAGCAAAAATATTAGAGTTGAATTTTCTATTAAAAAAATTAATTACCAACCACAAAAAAGCGAATTTTCAACCAAATAATTAAATCTAGTAATATAAAGGTACTTTTAAAAATAGAAAATATTTTTATTTAATTTTATGTTACAATTTCAAACAAATTCAAGCACAAATTTTTGGTTTCGGATTAATCTTTATTAGTTACAAATTTAACTACCTGATTTAAATTTGAACTACTTCGTGAAAAAATCCATTTTTTTGTTGTTGCAGATTCATTCCTTAAGTTTAAAATTCCTATTTTCGTGTAGAAAATTAAACTGTTCTGTAGAAAATTCAATCTTTTTGGCTTGAAAATGAAACATTTTTTATACAAATTTAGCTGCAGAGTAGAAAATCGAACTGTTTTGTAGAAAGTTAACTTTTTTGTTGAAAAATTATATTTTTAAGTGAAAAATTCAACCGTTTTGTAGATAATTCACCTTTTTTTTCCAAATTCAACAACTTTGTCGAAAAAACCATGTTTTTGCTGAAAATTTAACTCTTTGTTTCGAAATTAATCTTCTTTGACTTGAAAATTCAACTACTTGTCGAACGACATACTTTGTTAAAAATTTTTTTTAAATTTACCTCGTTGGTTGAAAATTTAACTTTTTTGATAAAAATTCGTCTTTTGCATTAGAAAATTAATCTTGTTTTCAATTTTTGGTTGGAAATTCGAAATATTGATGCTTAAATTAGTGTTTGTTTTCTTTTAATTCAAACTGATAGAAAATTCGTCTTTTGGTAGAAAATTCACCTTTTACGGTATAAAAATTCAGGGTGGCCGTTTTAATCAAAGAAAAAAATTCCCGGTCATTTCCCGGGTTTTCCCCGGTTTACAAACATTTTTCACGGTCAATGAAATTAAAAAATTCCAGCTCTAAAGCTAAAAATTTTTCCATTTCAAGTAATAAAAACTGAGCTACAAATTAAAGCACCCAAAGTGAAACTGTTGAATTTTAAACTTTTAAAATTAGAGTTTGAAAGTTTTATAATTCAAAAAAGTTGTATTCAAATGCGCAATAATTTACACGCATAAAATGGAAGCTACTAAAGCTTTTCAACTGAACTATCTTAAATTAAATTCAGTTAAACTGCCAAGTAAAAATGTTGAACTTTTATAAATTTTAGAGTTCAAAGATTCAAATTCAGTTCAGAAAATATAAATCCACGTTATCATTTCCAATGCTGTAAATCAAAGAATCAATCATAGAATTTAAAAATTTTCAAAATTATATAATTTTAAGCAATTTTAAGCTGGAAATATTAAAAATTGAACAGTTACATTTTTTTAAAAAGCTGAAAACATCTTGAATTAAAAGTTAAATTATTTTTCTTTCAAATAGTTTAAAAATCTTTAAAATGCTTCGCACTGAAATTTCGGTACGAATAGCCGAATTTTTCGGTAAACGTAGACACTTCGTTTAAATTATTTGAAATCATTTCAAATGTTTGAATAATTTTGAATTTTTTCAAAACTTCTAAAAATCTCTTTCAACTTTCTCGAATTTTTTCTAAGAATAATAGGTGTTTAATTGTTATTTATACATCAAAATTCAACAATTTGACTTACAAATTAAGTTTTTTTAAACAGAACAATTACAAATGTAACGTTCTAAGTTTAGTTTTTTCGTTTTTAGTTTTGAATATTTGATTGATAAATACTGATTTTAAATGAATAGTCAGATATTTCTAAATATTAAGTAATTCTTTTTCTTAATTGAAAATTTTCAAATTTGATGGTTTAAAAATGGAACATTTTAGACTGAAACAATATTTGAAGTTTAATAAAATCCTTCAATTTTGTTGAAAATAAACTTTTTTGTTGAAAATTTAACTGGCTTCGAAAAAATTACTACTAAAGCTAATAACGGCAGACTCGATGTTGGCCGTGCGGTCCATGTAACCGCACGGCCATACGGTCAAAGTTGCCCCTAAATTTTTTTCAAAATTAGACCTAGAAAACCTGGGCAATTAATGGAATTTTAAAATCGGTCTTCTATAGCGACCCTGATTTTCAAGTAAAATAAAATATTTTCTCCACTCTAATAATGATGAAATTTCCAGAAAGCTCATCTAACTATTCATATGAGAAGTCACACTGGGGAAAAACCTTATGCCTGTGATTTGTGTGATAAGGCCTACAGTATTAAATGCGATAGAGATAATCACCGAAGGACTCACACTGGAGAACGTCCCTTCATATGCACGATTTGTGAAAAAGCATTTGCAAATCCAGCCAGACTTCGAGAACATATGCTAAATCATTCCGATATTCGTCCTTACAAGTGCGATGTTTGTGACCAGGCTTTCAAAAAAGGCAGTGCAAAAAAAGTTCACATGCTTATTCATACTGGAGAAAAACCATTCCAGTGCGATATTTGTGGTTTACATTTTCGAAGATCGGGAGATATGAAGAAACACAAAATCAGCCGGCATGAGCCAAAACCCCAGGCTGATAAGACTGAAGTTACAGAATAATTTCCCAATTTGTTGACAATTAAAAGTATTTGTAAATAGTTATTAGGGTGATTGAAAAAAAAACTTATTTTTGAATTAATTTTTCAATCAAAATCGAATATGATTTAGAGGTCCTCTATTTGAGTTGGGACGACTGAAAAATCTCGAAAAATAAAATTCCCGAAGTATAAAAATCCCGAATTGAAAAATCCCCGAATAATAAAATTCCTGACAGAGAATTACCCAATTATAAAATATCCTAACTAGAAAATTCCCGACTTTAAACAATTAAAAAAATCGCTTTTTCATCAACATTATTTTTTTAATATAAATAATATTATCAAATATTTTTATCAAGAAAAATTGTTTAAGGTGTGACGTATTTTAACATTATTTTTTAAATTTGAAATAACAATAATTGAGGAAAATATATTTCTAGATGAAAAATTTTCTTTGGAAATGTGCATAGTATTTTTCAAAAATTTTAAAAAAGTTCTCAAAAATCGAATTATTAATTTTAAACAAAACATTAGAAAGAAACTGTAAATTTTCAGTTCGAAGGAATTTTAGGGAACATTTTTTTTACTTTTGAAGCGCACGTGTTTTTAAATTTATATTTTTATACAATTTTTATATAATTATTGTTATTTTAAATTCAAGCTATGATTTTTTTAAACTTTAAACACTAAAAAAATTATAATTTCAATTAAAAAATAATATATAATAAAAAACAATTTTCTTAACTGTTTAAATTCGGCAATTTTCTGTCAGGAATTTTCGAATTCGGTAACATTATAAACCGTCAGGAATTAGCTAATTCGGGATTTTCAACATTTCGAGAATTATATTATAGTTTTTTTATTTTTATTAAATTATAGAGTCGGTAATGTTATTTTTCGGGATTTTTCTCTCAAAAAATTAACTTTCCCACACTACGAAATTCCAGAAAAAGAAAATATTGGAAATAGAAAATTCCCCAAATCATAAATTTCAATAAATATAAAAATCTCTAATTGGAAAATTCCCGAGCAGTTTATATTATCAACGAATTTGAAAATTTCCAAATTAAAAAATTTGCGACAGAAAATTGTAAAATGATAAATTATCTGACACCAGAAAATTTCCGAATTTAAACCATTAAACAATTTATTTTTTCAACCAATGCTATTTATTTATTAAAAATACAATAATGAAATATTTTGATAAAAGAATTTTTTATTTTTCAATATATTTTTCAAATTAGTGTTTAAATTTAAAATTAAAATAACGGGAAAAAATTCTCTATGCAAGTCTTTTCTTTAATGTGCATAATATATTTTTTTTAATTATTGCTATTGTAATAACAATCTTGTTCTTGTATAGTTCTTTTCATAGACATTTTTTTAAATTATTGTTATTTTAAATTCAAAAAATAATTTTAAATAAATATATTGAACATACAAATTTTTTTTTTTTCAAAATCTTTCAATACTGTATTTTTAAAGAATAAATATGATTTATTAAACATTTTTTTAATTGCTTAAATTCGATAATTTTCTATTGTTCAGAATTTTTCAGTATCAAATATCCGATCGGGAATTTTATTTTTGTATTACTATTTATAAATGTAAAATTTTAAACTCATTTTTAAGGAAAATAATAATTTTTTCTTGCTCGTTTCATATTTTTCTATAATCAGTAACTTTTTCAATTTACTTACATGTCAAATTCTTATAGAAAAATATGAAACAAGATAAAATTATTATTTTCCTTAAAAATGAGTTTTAAAAAATGCAGTAAAGGATGTAAATAAATACATGCATTTTTATTGAGAAAATGAAAACAATAAAAAATCTATAAAAAAGACAAAATTCAAATAGGGGATCTTTAAATCATATCCGATTTTGATTTTTTTTCTCGAAATTCATTTTTTTCTTATATAAAATGAATCACCCTAATAAGTATTATTGCGTTATTTACGGCAAAGTTCATAAAGCTTTATATTTACGGCTTTCACTGTTTTATGTTTAATGAAGAGAAATTTATATTTACAAACCCAATAAAAAATTGTTGAGAATTTCTGTTCTTTTTTTAGCTTCTAAACCCCTCGAAAACGAAACGGAATTGAAATTTGAAATCATTATTGGAATTTAAAAAATGGACTTAGTTTCCAGATCTTAATTTAAGAATGCTTCCTTTTTTTAAAGAAAGTTCTGAATTGTTTTTAATTAGACAGCATGTAATTTGCAAAGCTTTCAGAATAATCAAACTTCAAAGCTTCACCATGTTTCAAATTCTTCAATATAAAGGGTAAAAATGACAGGGACTTTTTTTTTAAAAAATGATATGATACTTATCAATCATATATTTTTATCATCATAAAATTTTCTATAATTTCAATTTAAAATTAATGTTTTCAATTCGCAATTCTAGAACCGTTTAATTTTTGAGACCTTAAAACAAAAGTTTTCTTGCTTCGAAAGCAAATTAAATCTTTCATAATTCCACATTAAAAGTCTTGAGAGATTTAAATTATTCAAATTTTTTTTAAAAATAATTTTAATAATTATTATTTATTCATTATTATTAATAAATGATAAATAATGAATATTAATAATGTATTGATTAATGATAATAATCATTTTAATAATAATTTAATAAGATTTCATAATTTTCGATTAAAATATTTTTAATTGTTTGGTTTCAATTTTGAACTTACTTATCAAATTGAAAGAATTGATAGTTGAACAATTTTCTGTTAAAAAGATTTGCAACTAAACAATTTCGAATTGAATTCTTGCAGAATAAATTCAAAACAATGCAAAATTGAGACGATAATTTCCTAAATTCAAGGCATGAAAATTTGAAGATTTTAAAAATAAGCATTTAAAATTGAATTTTTTTCATTTGAAAATGTTCTAAAATATTGAACATTTCTAACTCGACTTGAGAGAAACGATTGTAAAATGAATGGCTTAAAATTGTGCAATTTTAAACATTGGAATCATATGTAGGAATTTTGTTTATATTTATTGATTTTTCATTTTAAATGTAATATCTTAGAATTGTCCGACTTTTATTTAAAGATTAAAAAAAGTGAATCATTTGAAATTTTTAAATATTTAATTTGAAAATTTCAAGAATGAATAAAGTGTTAAAAATTAAACGATTTGAAATTAAAGATAAAAACTGTGTCTGTTTAAAATCAAAATCGATCAAAATTAAACTATATGAAATATTTCATAACTTTTAATTTTACAATCCAAATTGAAATGGCTGAAGTTTGAAAGTATAACTCACTGAACATTTTTGTAATTTTTGAACGATTTAAATTTAATTGAACTAAATGACTATAAATTTATTAAGTTTTAAATAAAGTTAGGATTTTTTAAATTTTCAACGTTCCGTAGTAGAAATTTTTTTCATTTTTTATGTTTCTCATTCAAAATTACTTCCGAAGCTTTGAATTTGAAACATTCAATTTTGTTTTCAATATCACTGTCTAACTCTTGTCAAACTTTAATCGCTTCGGATTGAAAATTATTTACATTCAACAGTTTTTAAATTTGAATTATTCAATTTTGAAACGCTTTCGATTAGAAATAATATTACAATTCCATTCAATTTTGAATAATCCAATTTCCAAGATTCTAATCCCAAAACATTAAATGTTAAACGCTTTTAATTAGAAATAATATTTAAATTCTTTTGAGTTTTAAATGTTCCCATTTTCATAACTCAAATCTCAAAATTGTTAATGTTTTGAAATTATTATATTTTCGACATTCTTTTTCGATATTCGAAGTAAAATTGTTCAATTTTGAATGCTTTTAATTATAAATAATACAATTTCAACTCCTTTCTAATGAAATTGTCCAATTTCCAAAATTTCAGTCTGAAAATTTTGAATTTTGAGAGCTTTTGATTTAAATTTTTTTAATTTTAAACATTCTTCATTACAAATCATCAGGGTTGCTACAAAACCCAAATTTCCCGGAAAGTTTTCAATTTTTTCTTTTAGGTATATACTACATCAACAATCTAACAACTAAGACCAATAATGTTGATGCAAAAAATGTTTGTTTATAAATTTTCAACAAGAGTTCAATTTTTAACAATGGAAGATTTTTCAGTCAATAAGAAAAAAATCTAATCCAAAATGTTGAATTTCTAAGTCAAAAATACGAGTTTCCTAAAAATGGTTGAGTTTTCAACCCGAAAATATTAGTTTTTAACGAAAAAGATTAATTCTCAACCAAAACTAAATTTTTTATCAAGTAGTTGAATTTTCATTCCAAAAGATGAATTTTCTACAAAAAAAAAATCAACAACAAAATAACACGAATTTTCAATAAAATAGTGCAATTTTCAATCAACTAAATAAATTTTGAGCCAAAAATATAAAGTTTCAACTAATGAGGTTACCTTTCTACCAAAAAGATGAATTTTCAATAAAAGAATTGAATTTTCACCTAAAAAGGATCAATTTTCAACTTGAAATAGATAAATTTTCACTAAAACAAAAATTGATTTTCAACGAAATAGTTCATTTTCAACCGAACAGATGAATTTTAAAGGAAGAAGATTAAATTCCTATAAAAAAGATAGATTTTCGACAAATAATGCAATATTTAAATTTTAATTTGAAAAATTAATTTTGAACCAATGAACTGAATTTTCAAAGAAAAAGATGAATTTTCAAACCACAAGATTAATTTTCCACCAGAAAATATTAATTTTTAATAAATACATGCCTTTATAAACAAACATTTGAATTTTCAACATGTATTTTAATCCAAATTAGTTGATTTTCAAACCCGAAAATATGAATTTTCAACAAAAAGATCAATTTTAGACCAAAAAATATGAATGTTCAACCCAAAAAAGACGAGTTTGCAATCAAATACATGATTTTTCAACAACAAAAGATTAATTTACAATGAAAAATAGAAAAGTTAAATTTTGAGTTAGAAAAATTCATTTTTAACAAAAAAAAAAGATGTATCAACTATAAGAGTTAAATTTTCAAACAAAAAAATCCATTTTCAACTAAAATAATACATACGAAACCAAAAAATAATTTTTTAAACAAACAGTTGAATTTTTAATACAAAAGATCAATTTTCTACAAAAAAAAAATTTCAACAACAAAAAAACACGATTTTCCAACAAAATATTTGAATTTTCAACCAAAGAAATTAATTTGTAACCAAAAAGATGAAATTAATTTTATATCAGAAAGACGAATTTAAAAAAAAATGAATTTTCACATAAAACAGACACATTTTCAAGTTAAAATAGAATAGTGAAATTTTCAGTAAAAAAACAGCAAATAAAATGAATTTTCGACTGAAAATAGAATAGTTAAATTTTCAATGAAAAAAAAAATAATTTTCAGACAAATAACATAAATTTTGAACAGAGACAAATTATGGAATAGTTAAGTTTTCATTTGAAAAAAATATACTTTTCAACTAAATAGTTCAATATTCTGAAAAAAAAGGGTTTTAAACCAAAATGATGAATTATCAAAAAAAAAAAAAGGAATTTTTATCAAAGTAATTGTACTTTCAACTAACTAGTTGAATTGACAACCAAAAAAGATGAATATTGAACAAAAAATGTAAGATATAATTCGATAAAAAGAAATTTAATTTTAATCAAAAAACAGTTGAATTCGACCAAGAAAGACGAATTTTTAACACAAAAGTTGAATCCACAACCAAAACAGATTAATTTTGAACTAAAACTAGAATAGTTAAATTTGCGGTAAAAAAAATTTCAAGCAAATAAAATAAATTTAAAAAAAACAGATGAATTTACAACCAAGATTAAACTTCTATAAAAAACATTCCGACAAATAATGGAATAGTTGAATTTTACTTTAAAAAATAATTCTCAACAAAATAGTTCAATTTTGAACGAAAAAAGGTTTTTAAACTAACAGGATGTATTATCAACGAAAAGAAAAAGAATTTTTAAATGAATTGAATACATTATTCGATTTTAAAACCTTCTATTTAGAACACATACAAATTTAATTCTTCTTTATTCCATTAGAAATATTGACTTTTTTTTCAATATTTTACTTTGGACTAGCGTTTTCAATTCAAAATCATTCAATATAGTTTTTTTTCAATTTCAAACGCTTTTAATTCGAAATTATTAATAATTAAATATTGCTTCGGTTAAAATTTTTTTTTTAAATTTGTTTAATATAATGAATTTTCAAATTGTTTATATTTTCAATGTTATGAAAGGTTATGTAGGGAGAAAGTTCTCACCCAATACTCCTGAATTTTTGTTAAATCTATTTTTGTTTACTGGATCCCGCAAACCAAACTATGGAAAAAATAAAAGAGAATAAAGCATCGTTAGTTCGTTCTGATACTCGATTTTGGTCATTTAATTGATACTCAAAATTCTGAGTTTAATTAATAAAAAGCTTATTACTTCAAAATCAAAGCTCTGCAGACTTTTAATCCTGAAATAGCATTTTTAACATGAATTTTAAACCAAATAGTTGAGTTTGAAACCCGAAAATATGAATTTTTAACAAAAAGATCAATTTTCAGCCGAAAAATATGATATTTTAACCCAAAAAGGCGAGTTTTCAATAAAATAAATTAATTTTCAACTACAAAAGATTAATTTTCAACCTTGAACAGAATATTTAAATTTTGAGTCAGAAAAATAAATATTTAACAAAAAAAAAAGATATTTCATTATAATAGTTAAATTTTCAAACAACAAAATGAATTTTTAACTAAAATAATCAAAATTCAACCAAAAAATTAATTTCTAACCAAATAGTTGAATTTTTAATACGGAATATCAATTTTCTACCAGAAGAGGAAAAATTTTTAACAACAAAAAAAACTCGAATTTCCAACAAAATAGTTAAATTTTCAACCAAAGAAATTGATTTGTAACCAAAAAGATGAGATTACTTTTATATCAAAAAGACGGATTTTCAACAAAAAAATTGAATTTTCACATAAAACAGATACATTTTGAACTGAAAATAGAATAGTTATATTTTCAGTGGAAAAAAAAAATAATTTTCAACAAAATAGTTCAATTTTGAACAAAAAAAGGGTTTTAAACTAAAATTAGGAATTATCAAGAAAGAAATTAATTTTTAACAAAGTAATTGTACTTTTAACTACGTAGTTGAATTTACATTTAAAAATCGTTTAATTTTGATTAAAAAACTGTTGAATTAAATAAAAAAAGACGAATTTTCAACACAAAAGTTGAATCCTCAAGCAAGACAGATTGATTTTCAATCAAACAGTTGTAATTATTAACAAAATTGTTGAATTTTTAACAAAATAGTTAAATCTTCAACCAAAGAAATTAATTTGTAACCAAAAAGACAAGATTACTTTTATATGAGAAAGACGAATTTTCAACAAAAAAATTGAATTTTCATCTAAAACATATATTTTCAACTCAAAATAGAATAGTTAAATTTTCAGTAAAAAAAAAAAAAAAAAAATTTTGAACTAAAAATAGAAAAGTTAAATTTTAAGTAAAAAACAATCCCAAGTAAATGAGATAAATTTTCAACTAAAAATAGTACAGTTAAATTTTCAGTAAAAAAAAAAATTTTCAACTGAAAATAGAATAGTTAAATTTTCAGTAAAACAATCAATTTTCAAACAAATAAAATAATTTTTCAACCAAACAGAAGAATTTTCAACCAAGAAGATTATATTTCTATAAAAAAATTCAACAAATGGAATAGCTAAATTTTCATTTAAAAATTAATAATCTTCAAGAAAATAGTTCGATTTTTAACAAAAAAAAGGTTTTTAAACGAAAATGACGAATTACTCACGGAAAAAAAATAATTTTTTAAATGAATTTTATAAATTATTCCATTTTAAACCCTTTTATTTAGAACAGATACAAATTTGATTCTTTATTCAATTTTACATTATTTATTTATTACATTTTACATTTTACATTGGACTAGCGTTTTCAACTCAAAATCGTTTAATATCGTTTTTTTTCTTTAATTTCAAACGTTTTTAATTCGAAATTATTAATAATTAGTTATAGCTTCAGTTAAAAATTTTTTTAATTTGTTTAATATGATGGATTTTCAAATTATTCATACTTTCAATGTCATATGTTATGTACTGAGAAAGTTCTCACCCAATACTTCTGAATTCTTTTGAATCTTTTTTTTTTGTTTACTGGATCCCGCAAACTAAACTATGGAAACAAATAAAATAGAACAAGAAATCGTTAGATCGTTTTTTTGATATACGATTATGGTCATTTGGTACTCAAAATTCTGAGTTTAATTAATTAAAAACTTATTATTTCAAAATAAAAACTCTGCCGACTTTTGATTCTGAAATAGCATTTTGAAAATGAATTTTAAAGCAAATATTTGAGTTTGAAACACAAATATATGAATTTTTTTAAAAAGATATATTTTCGAGAAAAAAAACCTGAATTTTAAAGCCAAAAAAATACGGGTTTTCAATAAAATAAATTAATTTTCAGCTACAAAAGATTAATTTTCAACCCTAAATAAAATATTTCAATTTTGAGTTGAAAAAATAAATTTTTAACAAGAAAAAAAAAGATATTTCAACATAATAGTTAAATTTTCAAACAAGAAAATGAATTTTTCACTAAAATAATGAATATTTAACCAAGAAATGAATTTTTCATGCAAAAGATAAATTTTCAGCCGAAAAATATGAATTTTCAATCCAAAAAAGACGAGTTTTCAATCAAGGAAATTAATTTGTAACCAAAAAGATGAGATTACTTTTATTTTAGAAAGACGAATTTCCAACAGAACAATAGTTAAATTTTCGGTACAAAAAATAAATTTTCAAGCAAATAAAATAAATTTTCAAGTAAACAGATGAGTTTTCAACCAAGATTGAACTTTTTTAACAAAATTTCGACAAATAATGGAATAGTTACATTTTCTTTTTAAAAAAGTATAATTATTTTCAACAAAATAGTTCAATCTTGAACAAAAAAAAAATTTTTAAGCTAAAATGATGAATTATTTTTAAAAAATGAATTTTTGAATGAATTAAATAGATTTTTCAATTTTAAAACCTTCTATTTAGAACAGATACAAATTTAATTCTTCTTTATTCCATTAGAAATATTGACTTTATTTCAATATTTTACTTTGGACTAGCGTTTTCAATTCAAAATCGTTCAATATAGTTTCTTTTTAATTTCAAATGCTTTTAATTCGAAATTATTAATAATTGCTTCGGTTTTTAATTTCTTTTTTAAATTTGTTTAATATAATGGATTTTCAAATATTTTATACTTTCAATGTTATGAAAGGTTATGTAGGGAGAAAGTTCTCACCCAATGCTTTTGAATTCTTTTGAATCTTTTTTTTGTTTACTGGATCCCGAAAACCAAACTATGGAAAATAAAAATAAAATAGAATGAGGAATCGTTGGATCATTTTTTTGATACTCGATTTTGATCATTTGATATTCCAAAATTTAAGTTTAATTATTAAAAAACTTATCATTTGAAAATCAAGATTCTGCAGACTTTTGATTCTGAAATTGCATTTTCAACATGAATTTTAAGCCAAATATTTGAGTTCGAAACACGAAAATATAATTTTTTAACAAACAAGATTCATTTTTAAACCAAAAAAAAACATGAATTTTAAAGCCAAAAAATACGAGTTTTCAATAAAATAAATTAATTTTTCAACTACAAAAGATTAATTTTCAACCTTAAATTAAATTTATAAATTATGAGTTGGAAAAATAAATTGTTAACAAAAAAGAACAGATATTTCAACATAATAGTTAAATTTTTTAACAACTAAATGAATGTTTAACTAAAATAATGAATATTCAACCAGCAAGATGAATTAGTCACCAAGAATATTGATATTCTACTACAAAAGAGGAATTTTTAACCAAATAGTTTAGTTTCAAACCCGAAAATATGAATTTTTAACGAAAAGATCAATTTTTAGCCGAAAAATATGAATTTTCAACAAAAAAAAATACGAGTTTTCAATAAAAAAATTAGTTTTCAACTACAAAAGATTAATTTTCAACAAAAAATATATTAGTTAAATTTTGTGTTAGAAAAATTAATTTTTAACAAAAAAAAAAAGATATTTCAACATAATAGTTAAATTTTCAAACAACAAAATTAATTGTATGATAAAATAATGAATATTCAACCAAAAAAAAATTTTTTAACCAAATAGTTGATTTTTTAATACAAAAGATCAATTTTCTACCGAAAAAAGAAAAATTTTTAATAACAAAAAAAAACACGAATTTGCAACAAAATATTTAAGTTTTCAACCAAAGAAATTAATTTGTAACAAAAAATATGAGATTACTTTTATATCAGAAAGACGAATTTAAAAAAAAATTGAACTTTCATCTAAAACAGATACATTTGCAACTTATAATATAATAGTTAAATTTTCAGTAAAAAGAATAAATTTTCAAGCAAATAAAATAAATGTTCAACTCAGATTAGAATATTAAAATTTTCAGTAAAGAAATTAATTTCCAAACAAACAAAATACATTTTTAACCAAGAAGATTAAATTTCTATGCAATTTTTTTTTTACAAATAATGGAATAGTTAAATTTTAATTTTAATAAAATAATAATTTTCAACAAAATAGTTCAATTTTGAACAAAAAAAGGTTTTTAAGCTGAGGTGATGAATTTAAAAAAAAATTAATTTGCAACAAAATAATAATTAAACTAAACTTCATTGGCGTTTATCGACAATTACCTGACTTTCTGGAATTGCCTGAACTGTAGCAACCCTAAATTATTCAATTTTGAGACCTATTATTTAGAACACATACAAATTTAATTCTTTTTTATTCCATTAGAAATGTTGACCATTTTTCAAATTTATACCTACTCTAAAACTGATTTGGAGCGTTTTTAATTCAAAATCGTTCAATGGAATTTCTTTTTAATTTCAAATGATTAATTATTAGTTATTGCCTCAAATATTTTAAAAATTTTAAAATTTTGTTTAATAATGGATGTGTAAATTGTTTATACTTAAAATGTTATGAAAGGTTATGTACGGAGAAACACGAATTTCTAACAAAATAGTTAAGAATCAACCATAGAAATTAATTTATAACCAAAAAGATCAAAATACTTTAATGCATATCAGAAATACACATTTTCAACAAAACAATATTGAAATTTCATCTAAAACAGATACATTTTTAACTTAAAGTACAATAGTTAACTTTTCAATAAAAAGAATAAATTTTCAAGCATACAGATGAATTTTTAACCAAGATTAAATTTCTATATAAAAAAAATCTCGACAAATGCAATAGTTACACTTTCATTTTAAAGAGGAATAATAATATTCAACAAAATAGTTCAATTTTGAACAAAAAAAAAAAGGTTTTTAAACTAAAGTGATGAATTATCAACAACAAATAAATAAATTTTTAAATGAATTGAATAAATTATTCCATTTTGAACCCTTTTATTTAGAACAGATACAAATTTAATTCTTCTTTATTTCCTTAGAAATATTGACCATTTTTCAATATTTTACTTTGGACTAGCGTTTTCAATTCAACCAAACAGACATATTATAAAAAAAAAACATGAATTGTAAAGCCAAGAAATACGAGTTTTCAATTAAATGAATTAATTTTTTGCTACAAAATATTAATTTTCAAGCTTGAATAGAATATCTAAATTTGTGTTAGAAAAATAAATTCTTAACAAAAAAAAAAAATATTTCAACGTAATAGTTAAATTTTCAAACAGAAAAATGAATTTTTAACTAAACTAATGAATAGTCAACCAAAAAATAATTTTTTAACCAAATAGTTGAATGTTTCATAAAAAGGATCAATTTTCTACCGAGCAAAGAAAAAGTTTTAACAAACAAAAAAACACGAATTTCCAACAAAATAGTTAAATTTTCAACCAAAGAAATTAATTTGTAACCAAAAAGATGAGATTACTTTTATATCAGAAAGACGAATTTTCAACAAAAAAATTGAATTTAGAGTTAAGTTTTCATTCGAAAAAAAATATAATTTTCAACTAAAAAGTTCAGTATTCTGAACAAAAAAAGGGTTCTGAACCAAAATGATGAATTATCAACTTAAAAAAAATGAATTTTTAACAAAGTAATTGTACTTTCAACTAATGAGTTGAATTGACAACCAAAAAAGATGAATACTAAAATGAAAAATGTAAGAAATGATAATTCGATAAAAAGAAATTTAATTTTAATCAAAAAACAGTTGAATACGACCAAGAAAGACGAATTTTCAACACAAAAGTTAAATCCTCAACCAAAACAGATTAATTTTTAACTAAAACTAGAAAAGTTAAATTTACGGTAAAAAAAATAAATTTTCAAGCAAATAAAATAAATTTTCAAAAAAATAGATGAATTTCCAACCAATTTTGAACGAAAAAAGGTTTTCAAACAAACAGGATGTATTATCAACCAAAAGAAAATGAATTTTTAAATGAATTGAATACATTATTCAATTTTAAAACCTTCTATTTAGAACACATACAAATTTAATTCTTCTTTATTCCATTAGAAATATTGACTTTATTTCAATATTTTACTTTGGACTAGCGTTTTCAATTCAAAATCATTCAATACAGTTTTTTTAAAATTTCAAACGCTTTTAATTCGAAATTATTAATAATTAGTTATTGCTTCGGTTAAAATTTTTTTTTTAAATTTGTTTATTATAATGAATTTTCAAATTTTCAATGTTATGAAAGGTTATGTACGTAGAAAGTTCTCACCCAATACTTTTGAATTCTTTTGAATCTTTTTTTTTTTTGTTTACTGGGTCCCGCAAACTAAACTATGGAAAAAATAAAATAGAACAAGAAATCGATAGATCGTTTTTTGTAATTTGGTACTCAAAATTCTGAGTTTAATTAATTAAAAACTTATTATTTCAAAATCAAAACTCTGCAGACTTTTGATTTTGAAAACAGCATTTTCTAAATAGAATATCTTTCACACAGTACGCAGGATTATTACGAAGCATGACACACTTCGAAATAACAAATACCGAATAATTCAAGCAGAACGAATTAGAATTAGAAGCACTTTGATGCAAAACATAAAACTTAACCCCAATCTAGGGGTTAGGTTGTGTCAATAGGAAGTGAGCAATCAGTTTATAGCCTTCGCGTTCCCACAAAAATATACACGATTCACCCCTGAAATTCCCTTTCTACAAACAGTAATTAAACAGACCAAAATCGACCCCTTTTCCGGGACAACTTTTCTTTCTTCCAGCCTCTGGAAACGCTCGTGAAAGTCGAAATTTTTCGGAATTCGAACACGATCGTTTCACCGCCGCAGTCGCCATTTTGCTTGTCACAATCCAACACATTCACATCCATTCACATCTGACATGTCTCTCTAATGTTATTATCGACTAGGATAAACTTCGACGATATTTGTTTGTCATTGTTTGTCATTCCTTTTTTCTTATTGTCGCATTAAGTACAGTTCCCTCGACGTGCATCGAATTGAATCTCCTTCGAAATGAAATAAATGAGTGAGTGAGGTTAAATCCTTTATTCGATTGCTCTCGAGGAAGGTGCTCGACGTTCCCAACCTCTCGCGAACAATCTTGCGCGAGTGAGCAATTGGTGTTTTAAAGTTTGCATATATTAGGATGCCCCAATTCTTGAGGATTTTTATCTAATTTTTCTCCAAGCTGGATAACTCCTGTCAATTGAGAGATTGGATAGAGAAATTCGTTGACAGAGTTGTCAGTCCATGGCAAAGCGAACATAACCTCCAATTGAGAACCTGCTGAAAGTTTCAAATGCTTCGAATTAATTTTGGCAAACGATGGAGCCTCGTCTAAAATCACAGACCCTACGAGGATCCAATTTTGAGCTCTTTTTGGAGGAAAAGTAATCTGATGATGGGTTTATTCGAGAGGATTTAATGTGCGAGGTAATGTTCATTTTTTTCTGGCTAACAATACTGTTTTCTTTCGTTCAGGCTTGGATTAGTGTTTGCAAATTACTTGCAAAGGGCTAGGTTTTAGATTAGAAAGCCTTTTGTTTTTAAAATGTGTTTTTTATTATCATTTCTTTTTTGTAGTTGTGAAAAATCAGTATTTGAAACAGTAAAAATTATGGTCTTTTCGGCGTTTTTTAAGAACCATGCAACACCATAACCTATTGAATCGTAATCAAAACTTCAGAGAACGATACAAATAGTAATTGAAAGTGTTCAGTGATTATTTTTAAATAAAAAATTTTCAAAACAAGACAATTTTGAACGGCTAAAATTAAATTGATTTGAATTAAAACGTTCAAGATTGAATATTTTTCAATTAACATCTTTTTGAAATAGGTCTATTTTCTTTTTTTTTTGTAACTATGAAAATATAGAATTATAAATTATTTGAGCTTCAGTATTTATTTTGTAAATATATGCTATTTCGAATGCTTTCTTTGGAATAGTTCCAAATTTTGGAAATTTCAAATATAAATTATCAAAATTAAAGAATTTACAATTGTAAAACTTAAAACTTGCTCAATATTTAATTGCAAATTTTGCAAGATAAAAACGGTGCGTTTTTAAAGATTTACAATTTAAAGTTTGTAGATTTACAATGGAAGATTCTTCAATTTGGAAGATTTAGAATAAAAAACTTGGTTTTTCATGATTATCTAGATGAAAAGTCACGTTTTCAATTTTAAATCTTCCAATTTAAAGAAATTTCAAATGTAAATCATCAAAATTACAGAATTTATCATTGTAAAACTGAAAACTTGCACAATGTTTAATTGTAAATTTGTAAAATTGAAAACTTCAGTTTTAAAGATTTACAATTTAAACATTGAAGATTTACAATTGAAAATTCTTAAATTTTAAAGATGTACAATTAGAAATTCTTAAATTTTTATGATTACTTAGATGAAAAGTCATGTTTTCAATGCTAAATCTTTCAAATTGAAAACATTTCAAATGTGAAATCATCAAGATTACAGAATTTATAATTGTAAAACTTAAAACTTGCACTATGTTCAATTGTAAATTTTCAAAATTAAAAAGTCTTTAATTTAAAAGATTCACTGTTTAAAGTTTGATGATTTACAGTTGAAAATTCTTCAATTTGGAAGATTTAGAATAAAAAACTGGACTATCCATGATTATTTAGATGAAAAGTCACGTTTTCAATTTTAAATCTTCGAATTTAAAGGAATTTTAAATATAAATCATCAAAATTACAGAATTTATCATTTTAAAACTTGAAACTTGCACAATGTTTAATTGTAAATTTGCAAAATTGAAAACTCTTCAGTTTTAAAGATTTACAATTTAAAAATTGAAGATTTGCAATTGAAAATTTCGTCATTTTTAAAGATGTACGAATAAAAATTCATACATTTGAATGATTATTTGGATGAAAAGTCATGTTCTCAATGCTAAATCTTTCAAATTGAAGAAATTTCAAATGTAAATCATCAAGATTACAGAATTCATAATTGTAAAACTTAAAATTTGCACAATGTTTAATTGTAAATTTGTAAAATTGAAAACTTCAGTTTTAAAGATTTACAATTTAAACATTGAAGATTTACAATTGAAAATTCTTCAATTTGGAAGATTTAGAATAAAAAACTTGACTTTCCATGATTGTTCAGATGAAAAGTCACGTTTTCAGTTTTGAATCTTCCAATTTAAAAGAATTTCAAATATAAATCATTAAACTTACAGATTTTATCATTGTCATTATCATTTGCAAACTTAAAAAATCTTCAGTTTTAAATATTTACAATTAAAAATTCTTCAAATTTAAAGATGTACAAATGAAAATTCTTCAATTTTTATGATTAGTTTGATGAAAAGTCATGTTTTCAAGTTGAAAAAAATATCAAATGTAAATCATCAAAATCACAGAATTTATAATTGTGAAACTTAAAATTTTCACTATTGTCAATGGTAAATTTTCCAAATTAAAATCTCTTCAATTTTCAATATTTACAATAAAAAATTTTTCAATTTTCATGATCATTTAAATTGTAAGTAAAGTTTTTAATTCTAAGTGTTCCAAATTGAAGAAATTTCATATGTAAATCATCAAAGTTACAGAATTTATAATGGTAAAACTTAAATCTTGCACCATGTTTAATTGTAAATTTGCGAAATTATAAACTCTTTAGTTTTAAAGATTCCCAATTTAAATTTGGAATATTTGCATTTAAAATTCTTCAATTTTAAAGATGTAAAAATAAAAATTCCTTAATTTTCATGATCATTTAAATTAAAAGTCAAGAAATTTCA
>CAKNXH010062053.1:131859-158880 GCA_932178445.1 Andricus quercusramuli | reverse complement strand
CATGATCATTTAAATTAAAAGTCAAGAAATTTCAATTCTAAATCTTTCAAATTGAAAAAATTTGAAATGTAAATCATCAAAATTACATAATTTATCATTGTAAAACTTAAAACTTGCACAATGTTTAATTGTAAATTTTAAAAATTAAAAACTCAAACTTTAAATATTTACAATTTAAAGTTTGAAGATTTACACTTGAAAATTTTGAAGAATTTTCAATTATTAATCTTCCAATCTAAAGAAATTTCAAATGTAAATCATAAAAATTACAGAATTCATAATTGTAAAACTTAAAACTTGCACAATGTTTAATTGTAAATTTTCCAAATTAAAAACTCTTTAATTTTCAAGACTTACAATTCAAATTGGGAAGATTTACAATTAAGAATTATTCAATTTTAAAGATTTACAAATGAAAATTCCCTAATTTTCATGATCATTCAAATTAAAAGTCAAGAAATTTCAATTCTAAATCTTCCGATTTAAAGGAATTTCAAATGTAAATCATCAAAATTAAAGAATTTATAATTGTATGAATAAGAATTCTTAAATTTTAATGATTTTGGGAATGAAAATTCAAGTTTTCAATTCTTAATCTTCCAAAGTGAAGAAATTTCTAACGTAGAGCATCAAAATTACAGAATTTATAAAACTGTAAAACCTAGAACTTGCACAATGTTTAATTGTAACATTTCAAAATCAACAATTGTTCAATTTTAAAGATTTACTATTTAAAATTTGAAGATTCGCAACAGAAAATTCTTCAATTTTAAAGATGTACCAATAAAAATTCTTCAATTTTTATGATTATTTAAATTGACAGTCAATTTTTCAATTCTAAATCTTTTAAATTAAGGACATTACAGAATTTTTTAAAATAAAAACTTCCATTTTAAGGATTTACAGTTGAAAACTCTATAATTTGAAAGTTGTACGAATTAAAATTCTTAAATTTTTATGATTTTGGGGATCCAAAGTCAAGTTTTGAATTTTGAATCTTCTAAATTGAATACATTTTTACGTAGAGCATCAAAATTATAGAATTTTTTATTTTAAAACATAAAACTTGTATAACTTTTAATTGTAAATTGTCAAAATTAAAAGCTCTGCAACTTTTCAATTTTAAACACTGACAATTTAAAGTTCTACAATTTTGAAGAGTTGTAATTGAAAATTCTGGAATTTTGAGAACATAGGACTGTAAATTATTCTAACTTTAAAACTTTATTTTAAGGATATGCAATTTCCACTGTTTGTGTTTTAATAGTTCGATTTTTAATATTTACAACTGTATACTCTTCAATTTTAAACAAGTGAAAGTGAAAATGCTTAAATTTTGATACTTTTGAAGATCAAACGTCAAGATTTTTCAATTCTGAATCTCCCAAAATGAAGAAATTTCTCATTTTTAATTTTCAAACATTAAAATTTCTCAATTTTAAAGATTTACAATTCAAAGTTCTAATATTTTGAAGAGTTACAATTAAAAACTCTGTAATTCCAAAGATGAATAAATAACAATTCTTATATTTTTATGAAAAGTCGTGCTTTCAATTCTAATGATTCCAAATTCAAGAAATTCCAAATATAAAGCATGAACATTACAGAGTTTTTTATTATAAAACTTAATACTCGAATAATTTTTAATTGTAAATTGTCAAAATTAAAAGATCTTCAATTTTCATGATTTAAAATTCAAAGTTCTATAGTTTTTACGAGTTACAATAATAAAAACTCTTCAATTTTGAATATTAAAAATTTTAAGTTTGAAGATTTACAATTGAAAATTCTTCAATTTTAAAGATGTACAAATAAAAATTCTTGAATTTTTATGATTATTTGGATGAAAAGTCATGTTTTCAATTCTAAATTTTTCACATTGAAGAAAGTTTCAATGTTGACCATTAAAGTTACAGGAGCTTTGATTGTAAAACTTAGAACTTGCATAATTTTCAATTGTAAATGTTCCAAATTGAAAATTCTTGTATTTTGAAGATTTAAAACTAAAAATTCTCTAATTTTGAAGAGTTACAATTGAAAACTCTTCAGTTTCAAATATTTATAAATAAAAGTTCTCAAACATTAATAAATTTAAAGATCAAAAGTTCAGCTTTTAATTCTGAATCTTCCGAATCGAAGAAATTTTTAATATAAATCATCATAATTAAAGAATTTTGAATTGTAAAACTTAAAACTTGCACAATGTTTAATTGTAAATTTGCAAAATTGAAAACTATTCAGTTTTAAAGATTCACAATTTAAAAATTGTAGATTTGCAATTGAAAATTTCGTCAATTTTAAAGATGTACAAATAAAAATTCATAAATTTTTATGATTATTAAGAGTGAAACTTCTTGAATTTTGTAAATATATGTAGAAATAAAAAGTATTGAATTTTCAAGATTTATATGTTAAAATTATGTAATTTTGAAAGTTTTGTTGTTGTTTAATAGTTCTATTTTGAAGATTTACAATTTAAAGTTATTCATGTTTAATGATGTATGAATAAAAATTCTAAAATTTGGATGATTTTGAAAATCAAGACAAGTTTTCAATTCTAAATACTCCAAATTGAAGAAATGCCAGATGTAAAGCATCCAAATTACAGAATTTTGAATTGCAAAATTTAAAACTAGCTTAATTTACAATTGTAAATATTAAAAATTAAAAACGGTTGAATTTTAAAGATTTACAACTCGAAATTCTACAATTTCGATGATTTTAAAGAACAAAACTCCAGTTTTTAATTCTAAATTGAAGACATTTTAAATATAAATTATAAAAAATACTTATTATTTAATTTAAATTTTAAAACTCTTCAATTTTAAATATTTACAATTCAAACTTCTGCAATTCTGAAGAGTTACAATTAAAAATTCTTGAATTTTGTAAATATAGAAATGGTAATTATTCAATTTTCAACATTTATATTCAAGTGGTATGCAATTTGGACGTTTTTTTAAATGTGTAGTTCAATTCTGAAGATTTACAATAGAAAACTCTTCATATTTGAAGATATATAAATAAAAATTCTTAAATATCCTAAAAAATTTATAATTTGTACTTTGGAACTGGGAATTCCCGTAAAGGATTATAATTTTCACTTTGGAACAAGGAATTTTTGTAAAAAAATTATTATTTAGACTTCAGAACAGAGCATTTTTGACATGGAACGGAAATTTTGGAAAATAATTTTAATTCTAAGTTACGACATAGAATTTTAGTAACGAAATATAATTTTGAGTTTGGTTCAGGGAATTTCTGTGAAGAATTATAATGTTTACTTTGGAAGATGGAATTTTAATAAAGAATTATAATTTTGACTTTGGGACAGGGAATTTTCTAAAAGAACTATAATTCTGAGTTAGAAATTGGGAATTTCTGTGAAGATTTCTCATTTTAATTTCCAGTTCACTCTAGAACAGGAAATTTCGTTAAGAATTATAATTTTTACTTCAGGACCGGGAGCTTCCGTAAAGAATTTTAATTCTGATTTAGAAGAATGGAATTTTAAAAATCCCTGTTCCAAGTCAGAATTTTTCACACTTTGGAGCTTCTCTTCCCAATTTTGGAAATGAAAAGTCACTATATTTCTGAATTTTAATAGAAAATGTATAACTATGATTCTGACTTGGAACAGGGAATTATGGAAATTAAATTAAATACAAAAAGAATCATAATTTTAACTTTGGAAGAGAGAATTCCGTAAATAATTATAATTTAGGAAAATAATTTTTATTCTGATTTGTAAAAAGAGAATTAGAAAATCCCTGTTCAAATTCAGAGTTATGATTCTTTTAGAAAATTCTCTGTTCAAAATCAGAATTGTAATTATTTTCCAAAGTTCCCTGTTCGAAATTAGAAATATTTGAACTCTTTTTAATTGACGGGGTAAAATTAGCAGTTGCTCAGGAGAAAATCGTGAAATGACCGGGAATTTAAAATCATCCATTGGGTAGACACCCAGATTTTTTGTCTTATTTATACGCAACTGAAACTGAAAATTCGGTAAACGTAAGAGTGTATTAGTTTTATTTGAAAGTATATGTGTGATTATTATTCAAAATTGCCGTAAATTCACTGTATTTTATTTTTATCGAAACCGAAATTGTACTAGTGTTAATAAAATCTTGTTGGAAATGCAGGTGGCGCGAGTGTGGAACAAGATCTCAATCGATGAGGATCCCGGAATCGGAAGATCCGTGGAATATGGACAGTAAATTGAAGTTCTCCGACCGCTTGAAAGCCCTGCTGAAAACGGAGAACCGCCAAGACGTTGATCCCTACGTTTTCAGCGAACCGGAACCGTTCACCTCTTCCGCAGCAGCGAATGCAAAGAACTTGAAGTTGCTCGCTTCCAGAAACTCGAGAAGTGTGCAAAACAGAAGTTCCAAATCCAAAGGAAAATGCATCACTCAGAGGATAAAAGCGGAACCAGTCGAAGCCTCTGGATCCTTGAAGATGAGCAACTCAGTTTTAGAAGGCGGTGCATCAAAGAACTTGAATCTCCGATTTCCGGACGCAATCCAAAGGAAGCGAAAACACGCGGAAAGTTTATTGCGAATTGGCTCAACTAGACCAAGTCGAGATCACACTTTGCTCTATTATCCTCGAGCAGGTGATGAAATTTCCGACAGTGAATCGAGTGGCGAAGAAGCCACGGTTTATCAGCGTCACTGGTTCAGTGGTGAAACAACCGAATCCACAACTCGATCAACTCGACTCATTCAGTTGCGTTCTCAACTCCGGCGACGTTTGATTCAGTTGCACAAAAGTGGTCTCGAATCCGAAGCTTCACTGCGAGAACGCGCGCGTTGTTTATTGCAGGCAGCTTACCGAGATCCGTCCTCAGCGGCGCGAGCATTTGGGGATAAGGGTGCGAAAAAAATCGTCGAGGGTCCTCTTTTAGTTGGTGGCCCGTGCGGGATGGAAGGATGTCGACAGATTTCTTTGCCCTGCACGCGACACTGTTCTCGGCACATTATGATGAACGGTGATCAGCAACTTTTTGAACACTGCACAGCCAAGTTCAGCGACAACACTCAGTGTTCGATTCCCGTTTTCGATGTGGCCCATGAATTGCCCCTGTGTCCGGAACATGCGAGGAAACGGGACAATTATCATCGAAAGGCGCAACAATCCAAACCAAAGAAATCGCGAAAGAAGCCTGCATCACCAACAGTGCCAACGGCGCCGAGGCCGAAGCCGAAATCGAGGCCGAAGAAGAGGAAGCGTCCTCCGGCGCCGAGTAAACCGCAGGAGGTGAAGAATCCGGAAATTGTGGTTCAGCAGCAGCAACAACAACAACAGCAGCAGCAACATCAGCCGGAAATTGGGCAAATTGGGCATCGATTTGTGAGTCAGGTTCCGCCTGAGAATCACACGAAGACACTTAATAATCTGAATGCACCGCAGGGTACGTCGAATGCGAATATGAATCTTGGGTTGGGATTGGGGGGACTTGGACTTGGGAGTGGACTTAAGGTGGAACTTGGTGATCATGAGGTTTTTGCATCATTGGATCCGGCTGAACACGACTTTGGAAACGTGCTCAATACTTTGCCAGCTGATGCTTTCAACGACTTGTTTATTGGTAAATATTCCAGAGTTTTTATTGTTATTGTTCAATGTAATTTCAATTGTATAATTTAATTGTAATTATTTAATTCAATTTTTAAGATTTATAATTTAAAGTTTTGAAGATTTACCGTTATCATTATTTACTCAAATGTCAAGAAATTTCAGTTCTAAATCTTTCAAATCTTCCAAATTGAATAAATTTAAAATGTAAATCATCAAAATTACAGAATTTATAATTGTAAGACTTAAAACTCTTCAATTTTAAAGATTTAAATTTAAATTGAGAAGATTTACAATTAAAAATTCTTCAGTTTTAAAGATGTACAAGTAAAAATTCCTTAATTTTCATGATCATTTAAATTAAAAGTCAAGAAATTTCAATTTTAAATCTTTCAAATTGAAGAAATTTCAAATGTAAGTAATAAAAATTACAAAATTGAAAACTCTTCAGTTTTAAAGATTTACAATTTAAAATTTGAAGATTTACAATTTAAAGTTCGTCAATTTTAAAGATGTACAAATAAAAATTCTTAAATTTTTATTATTATTTTTATAAAGTCATGTTTTCAATGCTACATCTTTCAAATTGAATAAATTTCAAGTGTAAATCAATAGACTTACGGAATTTATAACTGTAAAACCTAAAATTTGCACTATGTTTAATTGTAAATTTTAAAAATTAAAAAGTCTTTAATTTTAAAGTTTCACAATTTAAAGTTTGAAGATCTACCATTGGAAATTCTTCAATTTTGAAGATTTAGAATAAAAAACTTGGCTTTCCATGATCATGTAGATGAAAAGTCTTCCAATTTAAAGAAATTTCAAATGTAAGTCATCAAAATTACAGAATTTATCATTGTAAAACTTGAAACTTGCACAATGTTTAATTGTAAATTTTCAAAATTGAAAACTCTTTAGTTTTGAAGATTTACAATTTAAACATTGAAGATCTACAATTGAAAATTCGTCAATTTGAAAGATGTACAAATAAAAATTCTTAAATTTGTATGATTATTTTGATAGAAAGTCATGTTTTCAATGCTACATCTTTCAAATTGAAGAAATTTTAAATGTAAATCATCAAAATTTTCAGAATTTATAATTGTAAAACGTAAAACTTGCACAATGTTCAATTGTAAATTTTCAAAATTAAAAACTCTTTTAATATTAAAGATTTACAATTTAAAGTTTAAAGATTTACAATTGAAAATTCTTCAATTTGGAAGATTTAGAATAGAAACTGGACTTTCCATGATTATTTAGATGAAAAGTCACGTTTTCAATTTTAAATCTTCCAATTTAAAGAAATTTCAAATGTGAATCATCAAAATTACAGAATTTATCATTGTAAAACTTGAAACTTGCACAATGTTTAATTGTACATTTGCAAACTTAAAAACTCTTCAGTTTTAAATATTTACAATTGAAAATTCTTCAATTTTAAAGATGTACAAATGAAAATTCTTCAATTTTTATGATTATTTTGACGGAAAGTCATGTTTTCAATTCTAAATCTTTCAAATTGAAAAAATTTCAAATGTAAATCATCAAAATTAGAGAATTTTTAATTGTAAAACTTAAAATTTGCCCTATGTTCAATGGTAAATTTTCCAAATTAAAATCTCTTCAATTTTCAATATTTACAATTTAAAATTCGTCAATTTTAAAGATGTACAGATAAAAATTCCTAAATTTTTATGATTTTTTTGATGAAATCATCAAAGTTACAGAATTTATAATTGTAAGACTTAAAACTTGCACAATGTTTAACTGTAATTTTTTAAAATTAAAAACTTCAATTTTAAAGATTTAAATTTAAATTGAGAAGATTTACAATTAAAAATTCTTCAATTTTAAAGATGTACAAGTGAAAATTCCTTAATTTTCATGATAATTTGAATTAAAAGTAAAAAAATTTCAATTCTAAATCTTCCAATTTAAAGGAATTTCAAATGAAAATCTTCAAAATTACAGAATTTACAATTGCAAAACTTAAAACTTGCACAATGTTTAATGGTAAATGTTCAAAATTAATAAAGCTTCAATTTCAAAAACTTTAATTATAAAAATATGCAAATAAAAATTGTTAAATCGTCATGATTATTTAGATGAAAAGTCAATTTTTTAATCTTTAATCTTCCAGATTGAAGAAATGGCCTATGTAAATTATCAAAATCACAAAATTTATCATTTTAAAATTTGAAACTTGCAAAATGCTTAATTGAAATTTTCAAATTTAAAAACTCTTTGATCTGAAAGATTAACAATTTAAAGTTTGAATATTTAAAATTGAAAATTCTTCAATTTGCATGATTCCAAATTGAACACTTGGCTTTTCATGATTATTTAAATGAAAAATCAAGTTTTAAACTTTAAATCTTCCAATTTAAAGGAATTTCAAATGTAAATCATCAAAATTACAGAATTTATCATTGTAAAACTTACAAACTTGCACAATGTTTAATTGTAAATTTTCAAAATTAAAAACTTCAATTTTAAAGATTTGCACTTTAAATTTAGAAAATTTAAAATCAAAATTGCTTGAATTTTAAAGATGTACAAATAAAAATTCCTTAATCTTCATGATCGTTTAAATTAAAAGTCAAGAAATTTCAATTTTAAATCTTTCCAATTGAAGGATTTTGAAATGTAAATCATCAAAATTATAGAATTTATTATTTTAAAACTTAAAACTTGTACAATATTTAATTGTTAATTCTCATGATTATTCAAATGAAAAATTAGGTTTTCAATTCTAAATAATCCAGATTGAAAAAATTTCATATGTAAATCATAAAAAGTACCAAATTTATAATATTAAAACATAAAAATTGCACAATGTTTAATTGTAAACTTTCAAATTTAAAATTTCTTCAATTTTGAAGATGTACAAATCAAAACTCTTAAATGTTTATGATTACATATTTAGATGGAAAGTCCATTTTTCAATTCTACATCTTCCAAACTGAAGAAATTAATAATAAATAATTTTCAAAATTAAAAATCCTTCGATTTTAGAGATTAGCAATTGAAAAATCTTTAATTTGAAAGATGTATGAATAAAAATGGTTAAATTTTGACGATTTTGGAAATCGAATGTCGAGTTTTTAATTCTAAATCTTCCACATTGAAAACATTTCAAATGTAAATCATCAAAATTACAGAATTTAGAATTGTAAATCTTAAAACTTGCACAATGCTTCATTGTACATTTTCAAAATTAAAAACTCTTTATTTTTAAAAATTTACAATTTTAAATTTGAAGATTCACAATTGGAAAATTCTTCAAAGTCACAATTGTTTAAACAATTTATAATGATTTTTAATAATATTCTCTTAGAATAATGCTAGCAAATTGCAGCTTTTTAAAAAAAAATCCACTTTTTGTCCAATTTTCAATTAAGTGAGGTAAATAATTAATTAAAGTTAACAAAATTAATTGTTCAGCAATTCATTATTATTTTTAATAATATTCCATTCGAATAATGCTAAAAAGTTGTGGTTTTTTCTGAAATCTTCAACTAATACTCCACTTTTCACTTGGAGTGAGTTAATAAATAATTCAATTTAGCAAAAATAATTATTTGGACAAATTATTAATAATGATAACTATCTTGTTCTTTATTACGGCTAGATAGTTGCGGTTTCTTCTAAATTTTAAAACTTTTTACCCACTTTTCACTTAGTAAAGTAATAAATAATGCAAGTTAACAAACATACTTATTCAAACAAGTGATCATTGTTTATGACTATCTTCTCTTAGAGTGATGCTAGAAAGTTCCTTTTTTTCTGAAATTTAAAGTATGATTCTCTCTCATGTTTATTTATTATTTGTTCGTAACTCAAAAGGCAAAGCAAAGTTAAACATTTCAGACAAAACCGCAACTTTCTAGCACTTATCTAAATGAAGATAGTTATAAATAATAATAAATTGTTTAAACAACTATTTTTGTTAACTTGCATTAATTATTACCTCACTAAGGAAAAAGGACAAAAAGTTAAACATTTCGGAAAAAACCGCAACTATTTGACATTAATATAGATGAAGATAGTTGCAAACAATAGTAATTTATTTTAACAATTATTTTTACTCAATTTAATTAATTAATAAGTCACTGTAAGTGATAAACAGACAAATAGTTAAAAATTTCAGAAAAATTGCAACTTTCTACCATTAAACAAAGAGAATGTTATTAAAAATAATACTAAATTTTTCAACAACATATTTTTGTTAACTTGAATTAAATTAATTTTTACAGCTCTCTTAGTGAAAAGTGGACAAAAAGTTGAAAATTTTAGAAAAAACTGCAACTATATAATATTAATGTAAAAGATAGCTATTAACAATAATGATTTGTTTAAGCAATTATTTTTGCTAAATTGAATTACATATTAACTCATTCCAAATTAAAAAGTTGGACAAAAAGTAGAAAATTCCAGAAAAAACGCGATTTCTAGCATTATTCAAAGAGAATATTATTAACAATGATAATAAGTTGTTGAAACAATTACTTTTGTTAAATTCAATTAAATATTACCTCAGCCTTTCTAAATTCTTCTAGATATAAAACCAACCATACACCTAGAAGAGAATAATGTTAACGTAAAATAAATTTTGTTCCTAAATATATTTAAAACACGTTTTAGTTGTGTTTTCACGCCGAAAAAATAATTTTTCAACCAAAGAAATGAATTTTTAAACAAATACACAGTTGAATTTTCAACCCAAAAGAATAATTTCCTACCAAAGAAGACTCATTCTCAATAAATTTCATGAATTTTTATCTAAAAAAAATCAATTTTCAACCAACATTAGAATAGTTAAAATGTCAGAAAAAGTAAATGTTCAACCAAAAACAATTAGTTTTTAACCAAAAAAAAAAGGGATTCAAATTTTTAGTCAAGAAAATCAATTTAAAAAAAAAATGAATGATCAACAAAATAATTAAATTTCAAACTAAAAAGGATAAATTTACAAACCAAAAATATAATATTTCAATTTTTAGTTAGAGAAGTAAAATGAAAAAAAAACCAAGTGTTCAGCAAAATTAATTAATTTTCAACTAAAAATATCAATTTTCAAGCGAAAATGGAATAGTTATATCTTCAGTTAAAAAAGTAATTTTCAACTAGAAAGAAACGAATTTTCAACCAAAGAAATTATTTTTTAATCGCAATCATGAATTTTCAACCAAAAATATGAAATTTTGTCCAAATAGTGGATTTTTCAATTCAAAAGTTGAATTTTTGATCGACAAAAAAAACCGAGTTTTCAAATAAACATTTTTGTTCAATGAAAGAAATGAATTCTCAATAAAAATAGAATAGTTTAATTGTTTACTAAACAGATAATATTCTAAGGAAAAGATTACATTTCTATCAAAAAAGGTAAATTTTCCACAAGAAATGGAATAGTTAAAGTGAATTTTCAATTAAAATTATGAATCTTTAACTAAACAAAATTTAATTTTTTACCAAATACATGAATTTCAAACTAAAATGATAAATTTCCTACCAAAAATAAAGTAGGATAATTTCTAGTTAGTAAAATAAATTTCCAAACAAAGAACGAACGAATTTTCAACCAAAGAAATTAATTTTTAAGCAAAAAGATAAAATTTCATGTAGAGAAGTACTCTTTTACCAAAAAAAGACAGATCTTCAACAAATAGTTAAATTTTCACCGAAAAGTGATACATTTTCAACTATAAATAGAAAGTTAAATTTTCAGTAAAAAAAATTAATTTTAAATAAAATTAAATCAAATTTTCAACAAAATAGTATAATTTACAACCAAGAAGGTTAAATTTCTATCAAAAAATATAATCTTTTGACAAAAAATGGAAGTTAAAAAGTTAATAAAAATAATTCTAAGTAAGAAAAATCTCATTTGCAACTAGAAAGATCAATTTTCAACCAATAAGATGAATTTTCAACAAACTATATGAATTTTCAACTAAATATTTGAATTTTTAATGGAATTTCCAACCAAATGGATGTGAATTAGTCACCAAAAAGATTGAATATTCTCCCACAAAATTTGTGATTTCAATAAAATACAGGAATTGTAAACCAGATATTTAAATTTTCAACTTTAGAAGATTAATTTTGAGCATATACGAATTAAAAAAAAATAATTAAATTTTGAACAAAACGATGGTTTCAACTAAAATGACGAAACATCAACCAAATAAATGAATTTTTCACTGAAATCTTTTTTGGATGAAAAATATTTTTTCTGAAAATTTGTATTTTTAATTTAAAAGTTCATCCTTTTTTAATAGAAATATTGCCTCTTTCTTGGACAAAAATGGAACTGTTTTGGTGAAAATTCAGCTATTTCCTAGAAAATTTAATTTTTGTTTAACATTTGTATTTTTCTGTTGAAAAGTCTATTGAAATCCTTTTGGATGAAAATTCAACTCTTTTTTTGAAAATTTGTCTTTTTGATTTAAAAATTCTCCTGTTTTAGTAGAATTTTTATTGTTCTTGGACAAAAATGCAGTTGTTTGGTTGAACATTTAACAATCTTGTTGAAAAGTCATACTTTTTGGTTGAAAATTCGACTATTTAGCAGAAAATTAACTTATAGTTTACAATTCTTATTTTGGTGTTGGAAAGTGAACTGGAATCTTCTTTAAATGAAAATTTAACTATTTTTGTAGAGTTTTTTTTTTAATTAATCTGTTTTAGAAGAAATATTTCATTTTTCTTGAATAAAAATGCAAACTTTTCTGTTGAAAATTTAACTCTTTTTTGAAAATTTGTCTTTCTGATTTCAAAATTCACCTGATTTAGCAGAAATTACATCATTCTTGGATAAAAACGCAATTGTTGGTTTAAAATTCAACAATTTTGTTGAAAAGTCATGCTTTTTGGCTGAAAATTCTGCTGCTTTGTTGAAGATTTAACTATTTTGTAGAAAATTTACTTTTTGGTTAAATTTAATATTTTGATGTTGAAAAGAGAATCTATTTTAAGAGAAATTTCATCTTTCTTGGATAAAAATGCAACTGTTTGGTTGAAAATAAGACTATTTAGTTAAAAAATCATACTTTTGGTTGAAAATTCTACTGTTTTGTTGGAAATTTAACTATTTCCTTTTTTTATTAAAAATTCATCTGTTTTAGTACAAATTTCATCTTTCTTGGATAAAAAATCATTTATTCGGTAGAGAATTCAACTATTTCGTTAAATATTCATCCCTTTTGGCTGAATAAATGTGTCTTTTTTGATGAAAAATTCAATTTTGTTCGTAGAAACTTATTTTTTGTTAAAAAATTCATATTTTGATCTTGAAAAGTCAACTGGAATCTATTCTGGATGAAAACTCAACTATTTTTTTTTATTTATTTTCTTTTTAAATAAAAATTCATCTGCTTCAAGAGAAATTTTATCTTTTTTTGATAAAAATGCAACTATTGGGTAGAGAATTCAACAATTTTGTTAGAAAGACATCCATTTTGGGTTAAAAATCGTCTTTTTGGATTGAAAATTCTTTTCGTTGAAACTTATTTCTTGGTTAAAAATTCATATTTTGTTCGTGAAAAGTCAACTAAAATCTTTTTTAACAGAAAATTCAACTATTTTTTTAAAATTATCTTTTTGAGTTATAAACTCATCCGCTTTGATAGAAATTTCTTTTTTTTTTTCATGAAAATGCAACTGTTTGGTTAAAAATTATTCTTCTTTACTTGAGTGTTCAACTATTTTGTTTGGAACATTTGGTGGAATCACTTTTTTAATAAATCTTTTTTTTTAAGAGTTATATTTTTTTCATCTCTTTGGTTGAAAGTTGAACTATTTTGTTGAAAATTAATCTTTTTAAATTGAAAATTCAACTACTTGGGTAAAATGTAAACTATATTGTTAAAAATTTATTTGTTTGATTGAAAGGCACGTCTTTGGTTAAAAATTTAACTGTTTAGTGAAAACGTTTTTTTTTTTTGTTTTATAATTAATTTTTTAACTGAAAATGTAACTTTTCCATTTTTTAAGATTGATCTTTTTTAGTTGAAAATTCTCCTTTTTTGGTAAAAAAAATAAATAATTTTCTTGGATTAAAATTTCATTTTTGTTGGGTAAAAATGCATCAGTTTCGTGGAAAAATAATTTCTGCTGAAGTCATATTTTTTGTTGGTAAATTCAATTTGTGTAGAGAAAATTCGTCTCTTGGCTTGAAGGTTCAACAATTTAGGTAAAATTTTCTTTCTTTAGTGAAAAACCTTTATTTATTAAAATTTTGTTGTTTTATAAATTTCATGTTTTTTGATTGAAATATAAACTATGAAATATAAATTATTTGATTTTTTAATTAAAAAGAAACGAATTTTCAACCAAGGAAATTATTTTTTAATCACATTGATGAATTTTCGGCCAAAAATATGAAATTTTGTCCAAATAGTGGATTTGTCAATTCAAAAGTTGAATTTTTGATCGACAAAAAGAAACGAATTTTCAACTAAACATTTTTGTTCAATGAAAGAAATGAATTCTCAATAAAAATAGAATAGTTTCATTGTTTACTAAACAGATAATATTTTAACGAAAAAGATTACATTTCTATCAAAAAAGGTAAATTTTCCACAAGAAATGGAATAGTTAAAGTGAATTTTCAATTAAAATGATGAATCTTTAACTAAACAAAATTTAATTTTTGACCAAATACATGAATTTCAAACTAAAATGATAAATTTCCTACCAAAAATAAAGTAGGATAATTTTCAGTCAGTAAAATAAATTTCCAAACAAAAAACGAACGAATATTCAATAAAAGAAATTAATTTTTGAGCAAAAAGATGAAATTTCAAGTAGAGAAGTACTCTTTTGCCAAAAAAAGAAAGATTTTCAACAAATAGTTGAATTTTCACCGAAAACGGATACATTTTCAACTATAAATGGAAAGTTAAAATTTCAGTAAAAAAATTGATTTTCTCTAAAATTAAATTAAATTTTCAACAAAATAGTATAATTTTCAACCAAGAAGGTTAAATTTCCATCAACAAATATAAACTTTCGACAAAAAATGGAATGTATATTTCCAGTTAAAAAAATTAATTCTAAGTAAGAAAAATCTCATTTGCAACTAAAAAGATCAATTTTCAACCAATAAGATGAATTTTCAACCAAATATTTGAATTTTTGAATGAAATTTCCAACCAAAAGGATGAATTAGTCACCAAGAATATTAAATTTGAGTTTTCAATAAAATACAGGAATTGTGAATCAGATATTTAAATTTTCAACTTAAGAAGATTAATTCTGAACCAAACATGTACGAGTTAAATTTTCAATTAAAACAATTAATTCTCATCTAGAAAATATAATTTTCAACGAAATAATTACATTTTTAACAAAAAAACGGTGTTCCAACTAAAGTTATGAAACATCAACCAAATAAATGAATTTTTAACAAAGTAGTTCCACTTCCAACTAAGTAGTTGAATTTTCTACTGAAAAAGATGAATTCTGAACGAAAAACGTGATATATTTCAACCACAAAACAGATTTTAATTTTATACCAGAAATAGTTGAATTCAATCAAAAAAGATGAATTTTCAACAAAATCCTTCAAATCCTCAACCAAAACAGATTAATTTTTAACCAAATATTTGCGATTTTCAACCATAATAATAAAATTAATTCGAACTTTAATTTATCGAAAATTCCCTAGCTCTGTCAGGTTTTTCCTGACATTCCCTGACTTTCTGGAATTACCTGACCTGTAGGAACTCTGTAATTTAAAAAAAAGTATATGTTTATTTCACTCTAGAATGTTTTTGTGCAAATATATGTATAAATTATGATATATATTTGTTTGAACAATAAATGCTTTAAATTCTCTTCAATGTTCTATAAATGCTCTGTTTAGGGCTCGGAACGAGTTACTTTTTAGTGATTTAGTTACGTTTTTGATCCGCGGTCACTAAAAAGTTACTTATTTTATGAAACGATTAATTTTGATTACATTTTTTGCCCGAAATAACGAAATGAATTAATTCATTAATCTTACTATTTAAAAACTTGTGAAAAATGTAAAAATTCAAATTTTTTCAGTAAATTTTGCACTTCAGAGCCGGGAAAATTAGAGAAAAACAATAAAATAATAATTATTTCGTATGCAAAATGTATAAAAAGGGCTATCAATTGAATTATTATGAATCCTGATAAAAATCGCTATTTAGCTGAAATTGCTATAGTTTTAAAATTGAAATTTTAATCTTTTTGTTCAAATTTTAGTTTAAAATTTGTCTTTTTTGGTTGAAAATTAATCTTCTTCATAAAAAATCATCCCTTTGTTTTAAAATTCATGATTTTATTTTGAAATTCATGTTTTTTGTTAGAAATGTACTTGTTTTGTTGAAAATTCGTCTTTTTCGGATGTAGAAAAAGTATTTGTATTCGAAGAAAATTCAACTATTTGGTTGACAGATAACTTTTTTTCAAAAATCCATATTTACTGGTTGAAAATTCAATGGTATTTAAAAATTGGTTTTTTTGGCTTGAAAACTCAACAATTTTGTGGAAAAATAACCTATTTTGTTGAAAAATCGTCTTTTTAAAATTAATTCTACTGTTTATTATATTAAATTCAAATCTTTTTTGGTTATTGTATCAACTATTACATCTTTCTTTAACAATTCATATTTTTTAGTCAGAAAAATTTAACCATTTTGTTAAAAGTTGAACTACTTTCTTAAAGATGCATTTTTTTGATGAATCATAATTTTGGTGGAAACTTCTTGTTTAAAAAAAATTATTCTTTTCGGTTAAAAATTTCAAGTATTCCAGTTAAATACTTATCATTTTAGTTGAACATTCATCTTTTAGGTTGGAAAAAAAATTTCTTTTGTTGAAAAATGAGCTGTTTCATTGAAAACTTGTTTTTTCTTTGAGTGATTTTCGGCTGAAAATTGTTTTTTTTTCAGCTGAAAATGTAACTATTATTCCAGTCGAATATTCCATAATTTTAGTTAAAAATTCATCTCTTTGGTTGTACATTCATTTTTTGACTAAACATTCAATTATTCAATTTTTGGTTAAAAAACTATGTTTTTTAGTAGAAGATTCGCCTTTTTTGGTAGAAATTAGTCTTCTTGGTTGAAAATTCATCTTTTTGGTCAAAAATTTAATTATCCTAGTTAAAGATTCATCACTTGACTTAAAAATTTATCTTTCTGATTTAAAATTCAACTATTCCAGTTAAATGTTCACAATTTCATTTGAAAATTCATCACTTTGTTTGAAAATGTATTTATTCTTTTGAAAGTTATTTTTTTTTGGTTGAAAGTAATTTTTTTTACTAAAAATTTAACTTATTCCAATTGAAAAATCTATAGTTTGTAGTTGAAAATCCATCTGTTTGGTTAAGCATTAATTGTTTTAACTTGAAATTGAATTATTTAAGTTGAATCTTTAAATTAAAGTTAAAAATTGAGTTTAAAGTTAAATCCATATTTACTGGTTTAAAATTCAACTGTTTTGTAAAAATTGGTCTTTTTGGCTTAAAAACTCAACAATTTGGTTGAAAAATAACCTATTTTGTTGAAAAATCGTCTTTTTAAAATAAATTCTACTGTTTTTTATATTAAATTAAAATCTTTTTTGGTTATTGTATCAATTATTACGTTTTTAGTTTACAATTCATCTTTTTTATCAGAAAAATTCAACCATTTTGTTAAAAGTTGAACTACTTTCTTAAACGTACCTTTTTTTGTCGAAGATATTATTGTTACTTTTTCATTACTTTTTTGAGATAAGTATGGTTACTATTTTTTGAAGCTTGAGCAGTTCCGAGCTCTGGCTCTGTTCAAGCTTGAATGCTGAGCATTTACTCAACATAAATTCTTGAGCATTCAAGAACTCTAACCCTAGTAGACACTCTGAAAATTTGTTCTTTTCTAACACATTTCTCTCGTTGCAGAAAGCAGAAATGGAGAATACGAGCCATCAAGAGAAGAGGAAGAAGAACTGGAACGCGCTTTGGAGGCGGTGGACAAAGATGTCCGAACTTTGGAACGATTGGGACAGCATCACGGTTTATTGGAACCGGCTTTACTTGCCCAACTTATGTCGGATATTGCTTCGTAGCCCCCTCTACCTCACTAAAGTGCGATTTGGAAAAAGCGCCTCAATTCGTCACTCTTGTTCCTCGCATATCTTGTAGCGAACAATATTTTATGTCTGTGCTGGTAAAAGTGTAACGTTGTTGTGCGTTAATTGCAAATTTCAAATTGCAACTCGAGACTTAGTTAAAGATAATGCCAGAAATCAGTTCGCAACAAGTACTGAACTATTGCAAATTACTCTATAGAGAATTTCATTTTTATTAGCATCTTCATTCATATTAGCAAGACTTCAATCCCCGGACAAAACAAAAAAAGTTGAACAGTGAGTATGTTTGACTCCGTTTCGTTGTGATATACAAGTTGAGCGTTTCGTTCAAATTATGAATGAGTGATAGAATTTAAAAGAAAAAAGGTGGATACGTATTACATTTATTACAAATTGAAACGATCGTATCTTACGTACGAGACTGGATAGAAATCCGCAACTCAAAAATTACGATATACGTATTATCGTATTTATTTCTGAAACAGGGATAAAAAAAAAGTACTCGAAAAATCATCACTTGAAGAAAGAGGCTTAAGTATTTCTCTAACAGGTTGTCTGTTGATGACGATGATGAACTTTGTATATAATTACCAAACAGCAGTCAGTGTATATGAGATACGTTTTGGAACGATAGTCAAATTATCGCATGAAAGGTTTACAGTTAATAGTTTTCAAAATGCTGTCACTCTTTAAGCAGGGTTTCTACAGAACCTGGAAATGTCCTGGAATTTTCAAGAAAAGCCTGGTCATTTTTATATCTAGTTCTTTTTGAAGTTTTAAGAATTATTATAGTAATTTTCTGCTTATTTTACAAATTCAGATTGATAGGAATTGATATAAGTTACGAGCTGTTGCTAAAGTGTCTGCTTGAGTATTGTAAGAATCTGATCTAAAAAAAATCTCTGTAATTCTATTTCTGAAAACGTACATTTTGTAATTTTGATGTTACAGTTTCTGAAGAAACATAATTAAAATGTGAATGTTTATAGTTTGTAAAGAAACATAATTAAAATTTCAATTTTACAGTTTGTAAAGAAACAGCTATAAAAGATTAATGTTTACAGTTTCTCAAGTGAGATATTTAAAATGTTAATGTTTACAGTTTCTAAAGAAACTATAAAAGTTCAATTTTTACAATTTCTAAACAAACGTCTTTAAAATGTAAATGTTCACAGTTTCTAAAAAACATTAAAATTTTTATGTTTACAATTTCTAAAGGAACATTAAAATTTTAATATTTTCAGTATCTAAAGAAAAATTCTTAAAATTTCAGTGTTTACATTTTGTAAAGAAACACCCTTAAAAGTTTAAGAAACATCTTTAAAATTCAATGTTTAAAGTTTCTAAAAAAATACCAATAAAATTTCAATGTTTACAGTTTGTAAAGAAACACCCATAAAAGTTTAACTTTCACAGTTTCTAAAGAAACAACATTAAAATGTTAATGTTTACACTTTCTAAGGAAACATTAAAATTTCAATGTTTACAGTTTGTAAAAAAACACCCATAAAAGTTCAATGTTTACAATTTGTATAGAAACATCTCTAAAATTTTAATGTTTAAAGTTTGTAACGAAACACCTAAAAAAGTTTAATTTTTACAGTTCCTAAAGTAACATCTTTAAAAACGAAATGTTTACTGTTTCTAAAGAAACATATTTGAAATTTTAATGTTTACAGTTCCTAAAGAATTATTAAAATTTCAATGTTTACAGTTTCTAATGCAACATCTTTAAAAATTTGATATTCACAGTTTCTAAAGAAACAACATTAAAATTTAAATGTTTACAGTTTCTAAAAAAACAACATTAAAATTTTAATGTCTTCAGTTTATAAAGAAAATCATTAAAATTTCAATGTTTACAGTTTGTAAAGAAACACCCATAAAATTCCAAGAAACGTCTTTAAAATTTTAATGCTTACAGTTTCTAAAGAAACATTAAAATTTCAATGTTTACAGTTTGTGAGAAAACACTCATATTAGTTTAATTGTTACAGTTTCTAAAGTCATATCCTTAAAAATTTAATATTTACAGTTTGTAAAAAAACACCTATAAAAGTTTAATTTCTACCATTTCTAAAGTAACGCCTTTAAAATTTGAATGTTTACAGTTTCTGAACAAACATCTATAAAAGTTCTATTTTCACAATTTCTGAAGGAACATCTTCAAAAGTTCAATCTTTACAGTCTCTAAAAAAAAACATTGAAATTTTTATTTTTACAGTTTCCAAAGAAACACCATAACAATTTTATGTTTACAGTTTGTAAAAAAACACCCATAAAACTTCAATTTGTACAGTGTCTAAAGTAACATTCTTAAAAATTTGATGTTTACAGTTTCTAAAAAACGCCTAATAAAGTTCAATTTACAATTCCTAAAAGAACACCTTCAAAATGTCAATGTTTACAGTTTCTAAAGAAACAACGTTACAATTTTAATGTTTACAGTTTCTAAAGATACATCTTTAAAAATTTAATGTTTACAGTGTCTAAAGAAACATCTATAAAAGTTCAATTTTTACAATTTCTAAAGAAACTTCATTAAAATTGCAATGTGTACAGTTTCTATAGAAACAACATTAAACTTTAATGTTTACACTTTATAAGAAAACATTACAATTTTAATGTTTACAGTTCATAACGAATCATCATTAACATTTTGATGTTCACAGTTTCTAAAGAAACAATTCAAAACATTTAATGTTGGCTGTTTTTAAAGAAACATCTTGAAACATTTAATGTTTACAGTTTGTGAAGAACATCTTGAAACATTTAATGCTTACAGTTTCTAAAGAAACATCTTGAAACATGTAATGTTTACAGTTTGAAGTTGTGTAATTTTGCCTAATATGCTCAAGTTGAAGGTAAAATGTCAATTGAATAAAAAAATATTGCAAAAAGACGTCAAATTTTCTATATTTTCGAAAAATTTGAATAAATTTCGGGATTTTTGGAAGATGGTGACTCATTTTATAAAAAATTTGTTGGCACTTTTTGGAAGTGTTGCAGTATCTGAACAACTTTTGATATTTGACCTTTTCTTCTTTGTTCTGATATACATTTTCGTTTACTTTCAAAATCCGCCGGAAATTAAGAAAAGTTTAAACCTACAAAATAGCGGTGGCCATCGTTTAATTTTGTCTTTATCTTTTTTAAGTTGGCACTAATAAGATACAAAAATTGCATTTATTTTTATGGAAAATGCAAATTCGCATTTTTTGCAATAACGAGGTAAGACACGAAAATGTTGTCCCATTTGAGAAATTCTAAAAAAAAGAGTTTATTAGCACTTTTCTCTATCTTGCGTTTTTTTCCAAATTTTCGCTAAAATATGAATAAAGTTGGCTATAATTGTATTTTTCTTAAAAAAGTAACATTTTCTAGTGTAAACCAAAATTTTCAACTTTTAGATTTACACATTAATTTTTTTCAAAATATTAGAAAATTTTTTGTTTTTGGAAAAAAAGTTACAGCCGACTTTATTAATATTTTAACGACAATTTCGAAAAAAAATCAGATAAAATTGCTCAGAAACAGCTTTTAAAAAGTTTCAAAGAAGAACAATTTTGCCCTTTTAACTTTTTGGTATTTCGTTTCGTTATTGCAAAAAAATAGAATTTCCATTTTTTCATAAAAATATGAAATAAATAAAACGATGGCCTTTTTGAAAAATTTAAGTTCTAAGATTTTCAGAAAAACCGCTACTATTTTGTTAGTTTAAATTTTTTTTATATTCTCCGGTCGAACTTGGTGCAAAAAATTGAAAAAATTTCAAATAACGATTCTATTCACCACATCATTAAACAAATTTTGAACAATATTTTCATAGTTATTACTAAAATGTATTGAAATAGGATAAATAATGATTTGAACAATGTTTGCAACATTTATAAATTTTTCAAATTTTGCGACTTTTTTGGACCAATTTTGAACCCAGAATCTAGGGACAAAATTCTAAAGTTATTTTAACAAGTTATTAAAATACTGTGTTATTAAAATACCTTTAAAATGAGCCCAAGAACATTAAAAAATGTCAATTATTTTCAGTCATTCCAATTTTTCAGAAACAACTCACTTAAATGTTTTTTTTTTGCAATGTCGCTTTTCAAAATTGAAATTTTTCTCCTTTGTAATTCTATTTCTGAAAACATACATTTTTAATGTTTACTGTTTCTAAAAAAAACATCATTATAATGTAAATATGTACAGTTTGCAAAGAAAAATATTTTTTAAAAGTAATGTTTACAGTTTCTAAGGGGGCATCTGTAAAAATTTAATTTTTATCATTTCTAAAGTAACATCTTCAAAAATGCAATGTTTACAGTTTCTATATAAACATCATAAAAATGTTAATGTTTACATTTTGTAAATAAACATCTATGAGAATTTAATGTTTACAGTCTGGGAAGAAACGTATTTGCAAATGTAATGTTTACAGGTTACAAAAGACATATTTAAAGGTGTAATGTTTACAGTTTCTTAAAAAACAGCATTCAACTTTTAATGTGTACAGTTTGTAAAGAAACATCTATAAAAGTTAAATTTACAATCCCTAAAGGAACACCTTCCAAATGTAAATATTTACTGTTTCTAAAAAAAAAACTCTAAAATTTAAATGTTTACAGTTTTTAAAGAAACAGCTGTGAAAATGTCATTGTTACCATTTCTAAAGGAACATCTTCAAAATTGTAACGTTTGCAGTTTCTAAAGAAACGTCATTAAAATTTTAATGTTTACATTTTGTAAAGAAACATCTATAAGAGTTTAATGCTTACAGTTTGTAAAGAAATATATTTAAAAATTAAATGTTTAGAGTTTATAAAGAAACATCTTTAAAGTTTTAATGCGTACAGTTTCTAGAGAAACAATCCTTGAAACTTTAATGTTTACAGTTTCTTAAGAAACAGCATTCAACTTTTGATGTTTACAGTTTGTAAAGAAACATCTATGAAAATTTAATTTTTACAGTTTCTGAAGAAACATCTGTAAAAATTTAATTTTCACAATTTCTCAAGGAACATCTTTGAAACATTAATGTTTATTTTTTCCTAAGTTTATATTTTAATGTTTACAGTTTGTAAGGACACATCTATAAGAGTTTAATGTTTACAGCTTCAAAGAAACATATTGAAAAATGTAGTGTTTACAGTATCCAAAGAAAAATAATTAACATTTTAGTGTTTACAGTTTACATAAAAGTGTAATCATTATAGTTTTTAAAGAAATATCTTTAAAAATTATATGTTTACAGTTTCTAAAGGAACATTTTCATGTTAGTGTTATGAAAATTAAAGCACTTTACCAACAGCTCAAAAAACAGACGTGTAGATTTAAAGTTGTCCTGAAAATTTGTCAAAATTTGACCTGGAAAGCCTGGAAATGTCCTTGAATTTTGAAATTCGACTTCTGTAAGAACCCTGTTTAAGAGTGACAAGCTTTAAAGGCAAACGAAAGATTACATGTTCCGAGTAGCACGTTTCGTTTTATTGTTAATAACCGCCAAGTACATAGATCAGTTTCCAGTTTATTTTTTCTCTCGCAACGACCCAATAGCGCTTTTTTTTTGTATAGATAATTTTGTATCTTGAAATGTGAAGCAGTTTGCAAAAGTTGTGTCTCATGTATTCCAGGTTACATTTTGTTAATTCGAATTGTTAGATAATAATGATTATTTTAAAGAAACGCTATGAACCGCCAACATTCTGTACCAGAACTTTATAAGTACAAAACTTGATATTTTACCGACGGTATCGATTAGGAATTCCTTTTTCCATGTTATTTATTTATTTAAAATATTTGTGCGAGAATAAGTAATCGGATCGCGAAGTATTAAAATTACATTTTTATTGTTGAAATGTAAATCAATTCAAATTCTTTCCTTTCCTTTCGTTGTCAAACTTCTCTGGATTAATTTATTCGATAGGTGTAGGTCTTTTTTTATTATTTTTTTTATTCACAGTGAGATTGATCAGTCATTTTGCGTATGATTTTGAAAAAGACTACAGAACCCGACAAGCTTCCAACGAAAAAGGAAAATAGATTTATAACCAAGACCCGATAGTTTCGCTACTGAATAGAAAATAATATAACTGGTACTGAGTACCTTTGTTAAAATCATACACACTGAAACGGAAATTCTCGATGTAGAAAGATTTACTGCTGCTCCAAATGTAATGCTACACATGCGTCTTTATATCATATAATTATTATTTTTCTTATTAGATAGTAACAGTTACAATAAGCATATTTTTACATTGTTCCTAGTATTCAATTGTAAATGTCTCTATCGTATTTTTCCTCCATGGAATATTATTAAAAGTCAGGACCGAAAAAAAATGTAAAAAAAAACGCGAAAATAAGTGAAAGTGAATTACTTATTTCATTTGATTGTATATTTTCACTTTATGTATTATCTTCTTTTCTTAGAAATTGTAAAACTTTTAAAAGTTGGAAGAAAAATCGAAGAAATTTCTCAAACATTGTCCAATAGTAATAAATTCAACACCATTTTTAAAAGGACATTATATCATTTTATTCCTAAGTCACTGTCGCAGATAGTATTGAACAAAAACTAAAAAAAAAGGTACATTTAATTTAGAAGAATTAAAAAATTCAAAAGAATTCAGGGTGTATTCCTAAATAATTAATTGCAAAAAATATTTGAAAATCTACGCATCTTTGAAACCTTACGAAACCCCTTACTTCTTGTAAATAAATTCATTGAAATACATTTAAATATTCTAAAATCTATGAAATTTTATGAAATTATCGGATATTTCCTGAAATCTTGCAAAACTTATTAAAATATCCTGAAAGCTTTTAAAATTCCTTAAATTCATCAAAATCTTTGGAAACGCATTGTGTTTTAAATTTTTTTTTAAAATACCCTAAAATATTTCAAATCCTTCGAATTTCCTTGAAATTATTTAAATTTATTAAAAATTCCTTGGAATCTTGTAAAATACCCTGAAAAATTTCTAATCCTTTGAAATCTTTTGAAATCGCTTGCAATTTTTGAAAGTTCTTGAAGATTCCTTGGAATTTAAAAAAAAACTAAAATATTTCCAATTCTTTAAAATCTGTTGCAATTTTTTAAAGCTCTTGAAAATTCCTTGGAATTTTGAAAAATACTCTACAATATTTTCAATCCTTTAAAATATTTTGAAATATTTTAAAGATCTCGAAAATTGCTTGGAATTTTCAAAAAATAACCCAGAATATTTCCAATCATTTACAATATTTTAAAATCAATATTCCCAATCCTTTCTAATCTTTTGAAATCTCTTGGACATGCCTTAAAATTTTCGAAAACTCTTTCAAATGTATAGGAATCGTTTAAAATACCCTAAAATGTTTCAAATCCTTCAAAATCTTTTTAAAATTCCCTGGAATTTTCAAAAATACTGTAAAATATTTCAAATCTTTTTAAAAAACTTGCAATTTTTTAAAGCTCTTGATAATTATTTAAAAATTAAAAATACTCTAAAATATTTTCATCACTTTAAAATTTGTTTGCAATTATTTAAAGATCTTGAAAATTACTTGGAATTTTAAATAATACCTAAAATATTTCCAACCTTTAAAATCTTTTAAAATCACTGGAAAGTTTTTACATCTTTCGAAAATTCCTTGGGATTTTTAAAAATACTTGAAATTTTTTAAATCTCTTGGAAATGCCTTGAAATTTTTTGAAAACTCTTCGAAATGTATTGGAATCTTTTAAAATACCCTAAAATATTTCAAAACCTTTGAGATTCTTTCAAGCTATTGAAATGGATAACAAATTCCTTGGAATCTTGTAAAATGCCCTAAAATATTTCAATTCTAAAAATCTTCTGAAAAATTTGAAATCTTTTGAAAATTCCTTGAAATTTTAAAAATACTCTAAAATATTTGAAATATTTTTAAATTACTTGCATTTTTTTAAAGCTCTTGAAATATCCTTGAAATTTTTAAAAATGCCATAAAATATTTGCATTCTTTTTAAATTATTTGGAATTTTTTAAAGATTTTGAAAATCGCTTCGTATTTTTAAAAATACCCTAAAATATTTCCAATCCCTTAAAGTCTTGCAGATTTTCAAATTTTTTGAAATTCCTTCTAATTTTTTTAATACCTTAAAAATATTTCCAATCCTTTAAAGTCTTTGGAAACCAATACATAAATTCCTTGGAATGTTTAGAAATACCCTAAAATATTTCAGAACCTGTAAAATCCTTTCAAATTATTATAATCAATCAAAAATTCCTTGGAGGCTTGTAAAATACCCTAAAATATCTCCAATCTTTTTAAATCACTTGCAATTTTTGAAAGCTCTTGAAAATTCCTTGGAATTTTAAAAAATACCACCCTAAAATATTTCAAATTTTTGAAATTTATCAAAACACTTGAAAATTCCTTGGAAGTGTAAAAAATACGCTAAAGTCTTACAAATTCTATAACTTAAAATTACTCGAATCAGCCGAAAATTTGTTGGAATCTTTTAAAACATTATAAAATCTTTAAAATTCTTACAAATCTTTGGTAATGTCTTGAAATATTTGAAAATATTTGAAATCCTAAGAAATTCTCAATTCTGGATGATAAATTCTCTGAAATCCATAAAAGTATTATAAAATCCTGTAAAATTTGATATTTCCTGAAATCTTGGATAATTTATTAAAATACTTTAAGAATTTTTAAAATCCGAAATTATTTACAACTGCATGCAAATTTTTTCAAATCCCTAAAATCAATAAATTCCTTGGAATCTTGGAATCAAAATATTTTAGAATCACTTGCAATTTTTTAAAGCTTTTGAAAATTCCTTGGCATTTTTTAAATTACAATAAAATACTTCCAGTTCTTTAAAATCGGCTGAAATCACTCGTGATTTTTTAAAGAGCTTGAAAATTGCTTGTAATATTGTAAAATACCCTAAAATATTTCCATTCGATTAAAAAATATTTTGAAATAAATTTCAATTTTTTAAAGCTGTTGAAAATGCCTTGAAATTTTTGAAAACTCTTGAAAATGTATTGGAATCTTTTAAAATACCCTAAAATATTTTGAATCCTTTGAAATCCTTCCAAATTATTGAAATCAATAAAAAATTCCTTAGTATCTTGTAAAATACGCTTCAATAATTCCAGGCCCTTAAAATCTTCTGCAATGTTCTACAGGTCTTGAAAATTCCTTGAAATTTTTTGAAATACCCAAAAATATTTCTAATCCTTAAAAATCAGTTGAAATTACTTGTAACTTTTTAAAGATCTTGCTAATTCCTTCGAATTTTTTAAAAATACCCTAAAATGTTTCCAATCCTTGAAAATCTTTTGCAATTTTTGA
>CAKNXH010062053.1:105281-124218 GCA_932178445.1 Andricus quercusramuli | reverse complement strand
TTTTACTAGAAACAAAAGATGTACGGTAATGACTTGAAAAATGTGCATACAATAAATTTATGTTCACGTGAAGTTTATAAACTAGATACGTTAAGCGTTTTTCATGGTTACAGTCTAAAAAAAAGGAGAAAATCAGTTTATCCTTGTGCAAAGTGATGTTGGGACGCCGTACGGTAATGACGTTTCGGGTGTTTTTATATTAAATTAAAGTGAATATGAACAGAAATGAAAAAAAAGAACTGACCATTCTGTAGAGGATGATTATAAGTTATTGATTAATTGATTGATTAGTTGATTAAATTTAAAAAAATCAGCACGAGTTTCTAAGTTAATGTTTTATTACTGGGACTTCAAGTTTGCCATCAATTTGACAATTACCCATATATAGCATAGTCCTTCAAGGTAATTAGACGTTTCTTGAATAGCCTTGATAATAGCCGAATGAATATTTCAGAAACTATCAAAAGCAAGGTTGAAGTGATGATTATTAAAAATTATATTAATAGAATTTTATTGCACTATGTGCTAGAAATCCTGCGCAGGTGGTGCAACTATCGATTATTACGCAAACAGCGCTTCATGAAATATCTAAGCTTCCCATGAAACGTCTAATTATACACTAATAAGTAGCTACGACAAATGTGCTGGAACATTAATCCTTATGGGGGCTGAAGTTCGAGACATCTGACTCAGACGAAAGTCAGACTTTTTAATTTTTTCCCCCTATAACAATGGAGGATAATGGTTAAAAAATACATTGCCACATTCAGTTTTTTCAATTTTACCACACAAAAAAATGCGAGCGAAATTTTTTTTTTCTCGAAAAATCGCAATTTTCTTCCAAAAGAAAAGAGTTTTAATGCTTTTTAACATATTTCTTTAGAAACAAACTTGGTTCATTTTGCAACATTCTTCATCGATTTTACAGATAATCTTATATGGAATTGAGATCAACAATTTTACAACAAGACTTTCTGATCAAATGCAAAATTCATGGGGTTTTTCCTACAAAAATTTATGACATCAATAAAAATGTTAGTTTTGATTTCAACAATAAAAGAAATAGGGAACATTTTGATATAAATACTGAAAAATATAAAAAATCTCTATCGAATTTGATTATAAAGGAAAGTCATTGACAGATACATTCCTTGAATATTAAGATTAAACAGATTATTGAGAAATTGAATCAACAAGTTCTTTACTTTATCATTAGGGAATGTTTTGAAAGGCAAACAAAACTTAATAAAAATGTACTTAAAAATAATATTAAACATGATCAAAAATTTTTAAATATCCTTCATGAGCAAGGGGATGTACAAAAATTACATTTAAATATTCACTCAGCTCTTTTTCATGATCAATCAGATCCATGGTTTCTGAATATTTCTAATGTAATTATTCCACAGAGAGTTATTAACATTTTGAGATTAGGTGATGGTTTTAGCAACAAATTTAGTCAAAAAAACTATAATCAATTACTTGAAATCATTAAAGATATTGAACCCAATATTCAACAAATACCAGAGAATAAAATTGAAGAATTTAGATCAAATTTCATTCTAATGATTTAAAAAAAAATCATAATCCAAAAACTTTGTTAGAAAAGGAACTTAATGAAGGTTTAATTGTAACAAAAATCTTTTCAAAAAATCATTCTCAATTAATGATGACGAAATCGGATAAAGGAGGTATAACTGTGGCAATTAATAGGGATGCTTGTATTAAAAAAATGTTGGATATTTTTAATGATGATAATAGTTTTCAATTGATACCGAATAATCCTACCAAAATGCTTCAAAGAGAAACTTTTAAAATTTTAAATAGAATGAGAACAAATAAATATTTGGGTAATAATATTGAAAGATGTGATATTGATACTAGTAGCACTTTTCTACCCTTAGCCTATGGTCTTGTTAAAGAATTATTAAGTCAAATTATTAAAAAATCAATAGCAATCTCAAATACATCAATTAAAAACAGTCTTAATTTCTTAAAACTAATTGACAATGTAATAATACCGTTAGAACATGTATTTGTATCTTTTGATGTAAAAGCTATGTTTCCAAATAACCCTTACGAAAGAGTTGAAATGGCCATACAAAAACGTTGGGAACTGATTGAAATTAATACCAAAATTCCGAAAAAAACAATTTCTTGATGCTATAAAATATGTATTTCATTCGGTATTCTTCAAATTCAATAATAATCATTATAAACAAAAGTTTGAAACTCCTATTGGATCAGTTTTATCACCTATTTTAGCTGAAATTGTAATGGAAGACTTAGAGAATGAAGTTTTTCAAAAAATTGATTTTATTATTGATTTTTATGCAAGATATGTTGATGATTCAGTACTTAGTGTACATAAAAATAATGTTAACACTCTTCTTAATGCTTTCAATAGTATACACCCAAGATTACAATTTACAGTTGAAATTGAAACTGAAGGAAAATTAAATTTTCTTGATTTGACTTTAATTAAAACAGACGAAAGACATATTATAACTGACTGGCATAGAAAAAAGATTTGTTCAGGTAGAACGCTTAGTTTTCTCTCAAATCACTCAATTCAGAATAAGATAGGAATCATCAAAAATTTAATTGATAGAGCCCTTAAATTATCACATCCAATATTCCATGAGAAACATAACAGAATTAATTATATCGAAAACAAAAATAATGATCAAAATATAAAAAACAGAGATGATTATAATACATTCAACACTATTGTACTTCCATACTTTGGGAAAATTTCGAAGATTTTGAACTCAATGTTAGGAAAATTAGGTTTACATACTATTTATAGAGTTCCTTTCAAGAGTAATATGATTGCAAAAATTGGGAAAAGATAGATATGAAAAGCTAGACAAAAAATGTGTTAGTTACAAAATTAATTGCAAGGATTGCAATGCAAGTTACATAGGACAGACAAAAAGAGCACTTAGAAAAAATGAACATGAAAATAATTTTCATAGAAGTTCGAGGTATCACTCAGTCCTTTCAAAACAAAAGATTACACACGGTCATGATTTTAATTGAAATGATATTAAAATTATTTTTCATGAAAAAAACCAGAAAAAGAGAGAATTTATGGAAATGTTATTTATAAAGAGAGAAGGTAACAAAGCTATCAATTTAAAGAAGGACCTCTCAAGATAGAACAAAGTTTGCGATAGAATAATTAATTGGTTAAAGTAATTTTCTTTGACTAAATAATAGAAAGATTTACATTCTATTAAAAACAATCAATTTCTCAATAAATAATTTTTTGTTTTTAAACTAAACTTAATGAATTTATATTTCACACTGAATGTTAAACAAATGTTTTCTGCACAGGTATATTAATTACTCATACCTTTAGTTATCCCTATACATAATCCCTGATGACGAGGTTTAAATTGACCTCGAAACATGTTGGTTCTCTCGTAGTATAAAAAGGACGGAAAAATGAGCCGAAAAGTTAGATTTTTTTGAATTTTATTTTTTCATTATGAATCTTTTTCTAGCTTATTGCAAAAATTATTCAAGATAAAATGAACTTCATTTCCATCTGAATTCAAAAAATTTTTGAATAGAGACACTAAACTTATGAATCTTTCCAATCTACAGGGTTGCTTATAAGTAATTTAAGATTTCTTTAAATTGAGTTTAAATAATTTTACCTCAATTTTATTGTAAGAAATCTTTTTTTCTTCCTTTTTTATCAAAAGATTTTTGTAAAAAGGAATATTTTGAATTTAGTCAATTTATAGATACATTTGAATATTCTGGATTGTTTTCTTTTCCTATTAAAAATGATTCTTTTTTATAGAAAATTAATTTTTCTGGTTGAAAATTTATTTTGTTGGTTCAAAATTACTTTTCATATTGAAAATTAATTTATTTAACTAAAAACTCAATTAAATCTTTTTTCAATTTTTCATAGAAATTTAACCTTTTTCTAGCAAATTTATTTGTTAGGTTGAAAAATTAACTATTCCGCTGAAAATTGATTTAATTTGCTTAACAACTTATTTCCCTAACTGAAATTTAAACTTTCTGGTTGAAAATTCATTTATTAGGTTGAAAATTCCATCAAAAATTAAAATATTTGATTGAAAATTATTGTATTTTGTTTAAATTTATGCTTGTCGGGTAGAAAATTAATGTCTGTGGTGAAAATTTCATTTTTTTTGTTGAAAATTAGTTTTTTATTGAAAATTAATTTTTTAAGCTAAAAATTCAACTAATCGATGTTTGATTGAACAATTACTTTCTTCAGTTGAAAACTCAAATTATTTGGTTGAAATTTTTTTGGTAAATTTGGTCTTTTGTGGTAGAAAATTAATCTTTTTGGTTGAAAATTCATTTCTTTTGTTCAAGATTAGTTTCCTTATTGAAAATTAATTTGTTTAACTGAAAATTTACTAAATTTCTTGTCCACATTTTTTATGTAGACATTTGATCTTTTTGGTAGAGAATTAATTTGTTTAGTTGAAAAATTAACTATTTCGTTAAAAATCGATTTTATTAACTTGCAAACTTATTTCTCTAATTGAAAATTAAACTATTCTATTGATTATTGAAAATGTATCGTTTTTGTTTTAGAATTCCATCTAAAATTGAATTATTTGGTTGAAAATTAATTTATTTTGTCAAAATTTATTGTTTTCTGATGAAAAAATTAATTTTTTTGGTTGAAATTTTATGTCTTTGGTTGAAAATCAATTTTTTTATCAAAAATTAATTCTTTTAACTAAAAATTCAACTTTCCATTTATTGCCAAAAAAGTTTTTTTTAATAGACATTAATCTTTTTTGGTAGAAAATTCAACTATTTGGTTAAATTTTTTTTTCTGGAGGATGCATCGTTTTAGTTGAAAGCTTATTTATTTGGTTAAAAATTTAACAAATTTCGTTGAAAGTTCGTTTTTTTTTGGTTGAAAATTAATTTTTTTGACTGAAAATGTAGCTATTTCATTTTTGCTAAAAAATTAATCATTTTCAGTAGAAAATTCACTTATTATGTTGAAAATTAGTTTTTTTAGTCGAAAATTTAATTATATTGGTAGAAAATGCATACTTTTGTACTGTAAATTCAATTTTGTTCTTATATCGTCTTTATGACTTGAAAATTAAATTTTTTGTTTGTTGAAAATTCGTATTTTTCAATTTAATTTGACATTTTTTTATTAAAAATCAAAATATTTTTTCGTGAAAATATCTTCTATTACAATTTTTATTGAGAATTCAATTTTTTATCCAAGATTCATTAGTTTGGTTGAAAATTTAACTATTTTGTTAAAAATTTCGATTTACATAAATAAACAATGAAAAAAATTTACCGGTTTTTGACTTTAGATTAGAAAACACTTAACACCCAAGGGATATAGAAAAAAATTAAAATTAAATTTTCGAAGACCGGAAAAGTGAGATTTTAGATTGAAAGAAAATCTACACGTTCTGTCTAAAAATTAATCATAACTAATTTTTAGATCCTTTTTGGGCGAACAACTGTTGTTTATTAATTTTTTTCGTACCTTGTGCCGTTTTCCAAAAAATTTAATTTTTTTACTTTTTATTTTTTACGATTAAAACAAAAACTACGCGTCCTATCAAACAATTATTGATGAACAATTTTTTAGCTCTTTTCCAGGTAAACAAATTTTGTTGATTTATTTTTTTCATATATTGTGCCGTTTGTCTAGAAATTCAATTTTTCTATTTTTAATGCAGTTTAAATAATAAAAGAAAACCTACGCGTTCTATCAAAAAGTGATTTGTAACAAATTTGTAGATCTTCTTGAATACATAATTTTTGTCAGAACATCTTTTTTTGTATCTTGTATAGTTTGCCCGAAAAATGGAATAAAAAATTTTTCATTACTTTTTGTGCGGTCAAAATTTGAATTTTCGATTTTTCAACAAAATTCAAAAAGTTTTAATAATTTTTCAATCATTATTGTCCATTGCTATGCAAACAAAAATTCGTCTGACTTTTGTCCGACTAAAACGTCTCGAACTTCAGCCTTATTTAAGTTTTTTTTAGATATCTTCACATGGAATTATCGAATATATCCTGGGAATTAAACAGGGTTTATCAAAAACAAATGATGATGGAAATTGGAGCATATTTGATTATATTAACAGGCCTTTCATATAATTTGTTCACGGTCATTTTTTTCTCTGCTAGAAAATTCAACAGTAAAATTTCCCAATTAATTCACGGATGCATTTGGATTGTTGTATATGCGTACAAACTATTCAATATTACATCCACTTGCGCCAAAGTTAGTCTAGAGGTAATGATTTTTTATATATAATTTTGAGGAATATGAATAAAAAGTTGTACACAACTTTTAAATTTTCACATTTATATTTGCATTTTTAAGATATTCTTTTACAAAAATTTAATTTTTTTTCACATGCAGGCACGGAAAACTAAAGACATACTGTGTGAACTAAAGAGTTTAAATGAAGACGAAGAGTTAAGAGAGGAGGTGAGAAAATGAGCAATAAGTATCGTTCTTTAAATTTGAATATGGAATATTATATTCATTGACTTTTTATAATCATTAGATTGAACAATTTTCGTTGCAACTGACTCAACGTCCCTTGACCTTCAGCGCATGTGGATTGTCAACTTTAGATTACCCCCTCGTGCAAAAAGTAAGATCTATATATTACATTTTATTTTATATGAAAAAATTATATAATTATTGCTTGATTAATTTTCAGTTGATAAGATCGGTGACGACATACCTCGTTATAATAATACAATTCAGTCCAAAAATAAGTGAATAAATAACTATACAAAATTGTTGACTGTTTAGTCTAACATGTGGTCTGATGATTTTTTCCACTGGAAATATGTGTTCGACTCGAGATGTCTACAATCTAAGATATTACGTAAAACGTAAGCGAAGTTTTATTTTGTAACGGAGAGCGCGCTCGACGACTTATGCCAAATATATTTTACTTTGCGTAAATTATACCTTTGTATTTCTTGGCGTATTAAACGCCTCTTACTATTCAACTCCTCTTCAGCTTCTTCCAGGATCTTCCTTTCCAGGCAATCTCGTACAATCTCATGCTATACACCAAACTCTCGAATTCTGTCCCCTCGGTCTCGAACTTCCTAGAACTGCTGGCCCGTCCAGTTTCTGAACGCACAGGGCGAGAGACGGTTACGACTCTCGCCTCGGAAGGTCCGCCGTATATTGCGCAATATTACGCATAGTATATTGCGCAATATTACGCATTCCAATTGGAAACGCTTCAGGTGGCCCTAACTGTTTACGTTTGGATTCCCCTGACTTGTGACCAAGGCTATTTGCAGGCAACCCCCGAAACTGGACTGAAACCGAGAGTTCGGTGTACCTAGTAATCCTCCATCCGGACAAAATACTATAGGAAATTCAGTAGATAAACGTTTATTTTACAGCCTACTAGCCTTAAAAAATTGTCTTGCTCACACTTCCATTTTTTTACAGAATTGGCTTAAAACTAACCATTAAAAACTAACATCCATCCATTCCTTATCAAGAAAACCGCACGCTCTTATCGCATTGCCATCCTCGCCTCGCTCGCATGTCCCTACTTTCTCGCATTGCCTCGCATTTCCAAACTCTGCTTCTGCGGCTAATACATAATACTTATCTACTATTCACAATATTTACAGATTACTTATATCTACTTCCTCTCCTATTTACATTTCCTTCTCCATTCCTCTTCCTCCTTCATTCTCTTCTTCCCCATCTTACCCAACACTCCCTTCATCCATACTATAGCCGTTTTGTCCCATTTTTTAATGCATGAATAGCTCCATGCTTATCCCACTCCTTTCCACCTCTACGCACTCCTCCAACCCCCTTCCCACACAGTTCACACATCCTCTTCTCCCGAGATAGCCAGAACCTATTAAAACCCTCCATGCACCCACATCTCATCCTTGCTTTAAGCTCCTGACTTCCTCTCTCTCCTTTCTCACATAAATATTGCACTCTGGCCCATGGCATAATCCACACATAGTTCCCGTTAAACCTTGACTCTTTTATTCTCTCTTCCCCTTCCGTCTTTTCTCTCTTCCCCTTCCGTCTTTTCTCTCTTCATGCCATACTTCTCAACCAACTCATATATCTTCGTTCCTCATGCATCCTTCTCACTTCATCCATCTGCAGTCCATTCGTTCTAAAATATCTTTTCCTTTTAACCTCCATCTTCCCACCACCTCTCCTGTTCTCCTTCTCCCACCAAAACTCCCTAACTAGCTTACTTTCCCCTCTTCCAAAAATTTCTCCTCATATTTACACGCCCTGCTCCCTGCTAGAATCCCTACACTCGTTCTTCCCGTCTCCCTCCTGACAATATAATTAGGCGTGTTCATTGCCAACCCCAGTGTCCACTTCACATACCTCTCCTGCGTTCTATTCACCTCTTCACTTTCCTTCCACCCCCACCCCTCTACTCTATACAGTAGCACACTCATCACTAGTAAGCCAAACAATTTCATTCTCCTTCCAAAATCATCTGCGAATGACTTCTTTCCCAACCCCCACACCTGCCTCTTCACCACAGTTGCCCTCCTCACTCTCTCCCTTATGTGACCATCCACTCCCCCATTCCTCCGCAAACTAAGCTCAGGTACACAAACTCTTTCACCTCCTGCACCGCCTTATCCTCCCACTTCCACTGCCCTCCCTTATTCCTTCCCCCTTCTTTTCTGAACACCATAACCTAGGACTTTTCCGCATTCAGCTCTAACCCCTTCTTATCCAGGTATCTTCTCAACCTCTTCATCATCTCCTTCAAAGCCTCCTCTCTTCTTGCCAGCAACACTATGTCATCTGCATACACTAGTGAACAAATTCTAACCCCTCCTATCCTGACTCCTCCTACCACCACGGCCTCCAGCTTACTTTCCATATCCGCAATTAAAATCGCAAAAAGCGTTTGGCTAAGCGGACACCCTTGTCTTAACTCTCTATCCACCCAGAATCTCTCCGAAATCCCCTCCCCTCCTCTCACCGTATCTTTGGTCTCTTCATATATCTCCCTTACCCTCTCGATCAGGCCTCTCTCCACTCCCCTATCCTCCATCGCCTCCCACAACCTTCCCCTATCCACTGACGGAAACGCGCCTTTGAGATCAACAAAAAACGGGTACACTGTCGACCCCTTCTTCACTAATTCCCTATCCACGACGTGCGGCAGAACGTAGATATTGTCGATAGTACTCATACCCGCCCTGACGCCCGCCTGCGTCTCAGGCAATATTACTTTCCCCTCGACATCCTTCCGCAACCTCTCCGCCACCACCATCACGTGTACTTTATACGCCGTATTCATTAGCGTAATCCCTCTATAATTTTCCTGTCTATCCTTATCTCCTTTCTTAAATAGTGGCACTATTATTCCTTCTTTCCATCCTTCTGGAAATCTCTCCCCCCTAAATACTTTCTTCACTACCTTTTTCAGCCTTTCCCTAACCTCTTGTGTACTAAACAGCCATGCTTCGTTCTCTACCACGTCCAGCCCTGCTGCTTTTGACCTTCTTAACTTCCTTATCTGTTTCTCCATCTCCTCGTCATTCAACTCCACCATCTCTGCCTCCCCCGTTCTTCTACTTCCCCCATCCCTCTTCTTTGAATCTGAACCCTGAAATTATTCTTTAAAAAACTCCCTTCCGTCCTCACTTACTATCTTCTCTCTAATTCCCACACTACGCTTCCTAAACCTATTTATTATCTTTTAGACGTCCCCCTCTGTCCTAACATTTCCTGACTCCTCTTCCAGATCTTTCTCCTTTTTCTGTTCTTTCTTCTTACACATCAATATGAGCCCCTTCCTCATTTCTACGTACTCCTCCCTTTTCGCATCAACCTCTTTCCACTTTTTGTACTTCCTCTTTACCTTTCTTTTCATCTTTTTACATTCCCTATCCCACCACAGCTTCATCATTCCTTTCTTCTTCTTTCTAAATACCTTCTTTTGCACACACCCTTTCACCTTCTCTTTCAGATTCTCCCATATCTCTTCCACCGACTCCCCTTCAAAGCGTACCTTTCCTAACTGCGCCTGATACATCTCTATCGCCTCCCTCGTCCAGGTCACCTTCTCCCCCATCAAGGCTTCTTCTCCACCTTGTCTTCCACCACCCTCTTCCCTTATCCACAGACTTAATGGCTGATGGTCTGATTCCACATATTCATGACCACATATTCTATCACTGATACCCCCACCTTACTGACATATGTGTATTCTCCCTCTTTAACCCCAGTTGCCATACCATTCGCCACCGCCCAGCCTCTATCCTCCATCCAGTCCCTTAGAATCACCCTCTTCTCATTTATTATCTTATCCTTCGATTTCCTTCCGAAGCTCTCCCCTTCCCTGTAAAGCCCCCCATCCCTCCTCATCCTCGCATTGAAATCCCCACCCAGTGCCACCATACCCTCCTCTCTTTCGCCTAGCGAGTCTTCCACCCTTTCTTCAATTCTTTCTTTCCCATCTTTATTTTACACTGTCACAAACTTACACGTTACCCCTCCAATTTTTACTTCCCTCATTTGCACGCTCTACCCCTTATTCTCTCCATGAACTTCTTCCTCTAATCCATCCCTAACCCCCGTTTTAATTCCTCCACTAGCCCTTCCTTCCTTCTTCACTCTGACCGCCTCCTGGAGTCTCCACCTATACCCCCGTGGCAGCTTTGGCTCTATTCTATTCCATTCCTTTCTTTCTACCCACATCTCTACCATACCCACAACATCAAATTCCTGGATATGCCTCCAGAACTCACCATCCTTCTTCTTTACCCATGCTACGTTGCAGTACAGCACCTTCACTACTCCTCTACCGTGCATTACCCCCACTACCTACTTCCTACGAAACAAATTCCCCTGCCCTTCCTTCAAAACCTCTTTCTCCTCATCCCATAACCATATTTTCTCGTCTAATTTTATTATTCGATATCCTACCTTCGCCGATCGCCCTTCACTCTTCACCATCCTAGCCCTGTCGTAAGAAATTCAGCATAGATCTGCGATGATTCTCTTATAATGCATTTCTCACCATTTTTCCGAGATTCTAGAAAAGTAATGATAGAAAATGATTATAAGACAATGAGTATTCCGCCTGATAGCCTCAGTTGCGCGGGCGGGGCAACTGCCCAGGCTCCGGCTAACAACGCCACAGGCGAGAATTTGGTATAATGCTCGCCAGGAGACTGGAGAAGAGTTCTAATAATGTGATTTGAGATTAGGAAGAAGGAAAGGAAAAAATGAATATACAGCACTATACTTCAATTTAAAATAATAATAAATTATCCGTGAAGACCTAAGATACGTATCTTTTTCTATTCCTTAGTCTATCTATCTGCTACGAATTTCAATCCTTTTCAATCTCTTCTCTATCTTTCGTAACCGAGAACCCTGATCTTTTCCTTTACTTCATTCTGTCTCTTTCATATTAATTTGAATTTTTGTCTATCTCTCTCTATGTCACCCGCGATTGAGTAATCTTATCATTTTCTATCTCTCAAAGTTCGGGAATCCATTGAAAAATTAGGACATTTACCGCCAGCCACCTAGCGGCAAAACCTTTAGATTGACGTATATAGATGAAGGGTAGGTAGCTAGGATAGCTAATGTGAAGATAAACATTGATAGATTTAGGATAGGATGAGATAGAGAAGAGATGATTGGAAAAGATAGAAGTAAATTTTAATTGACAAAGATATAGAAGAGGATATACGTAGATAACAAAGGGATAGAAAAAGATAGACGTTGATAGATTGTATTATAGCATGAGATAGATGAGAGGGTATTGAAAAAGGTAAACATGAGTTTACCATAGATTGAAAAAGAGATAGAAAAAGATAACCGTTCATAGATATAGGATAGGATGAGATACAGAAGAGATGATTGGAAAAGATAGAAGTGAATTTTAATTGAAAAAGAGATAGAAGAGGATAGGCATTGATGAATGTAGTAAATGATAAGATAGAGAAGAGGAGTGTGAAACGGATAAGACGTGAATTTAAATTGACAAAGAGATAGAAAAGGATAGACGTTAATAGATGTATAGTACTATCAGATAGGGAAGAGGACATTGAAAAAGATAAACGGAAATTTAGATTGGAAGAAAGATAGAAGAAGATTGACGGGGATAGTTGAAGGATTGAAAAAGACATACGTGAATTTAGAATGAAAAATATCTACAAAAAGATAGACGTTGATAGGTGTAGTGTAGGATGAGGTAGAGAAGAAGAAATTGAAAAAGATAGATGGGAATTGAGTTTGACAGAGAGATAGAAAAATATTGTCGTGGATAGTAAAGGAGAGGATAAGATATAGAGAAGAGCGTATCGAAAAAGATAGACGTAAATTTAGATTGACCAAGAGATAGAAAAGGATAGACATTGATAGATGTACATTTTATAGGACAAGATGTAGAAGATGAGATTAAAAAATGATAGGCGGGACTTTAGATTAACAGAGTTAGAAAAAGATTGACATGAATAGATAAAGGATAGGATGAGATAGGAAAGAGGACATGGAAAAAGGTAGTGGAAGATTGAAGTGGATAAACGACAGGATGAGATAGAGAAGAGGGTATTAAAAAAGATAGAGGTGAAACAAGATTGAAAAATGTATATAAAAAAGTTGATAGATCTAGTATAGACTGAGATATGGAAGAGGAGATTGAAAAGAATAGATGATGGATCTAGTATAGGTCGAGATAGCGAAGAGGGCATTGAAAAATATAAAAATTTCTTCAGATTGAAAAAGAGATAGGGAAAATGAGCCTTGATAGATATAGGGTAGGATGAGATAGAAAAGAGAGGATTGGAAAATGTAGACGTAAATTTTAATTGACCAAGAAATAGAAATGACAGACGTTGATAGATGTACATAGTATAGGATGAGATAGAGAAGAGGAGATTGAAAAAGATGGACGGGAATTTAGTCTAACAAAGTTAGAGAAAGATTGGCATACATAGGCAAGGGATGGGATGAGATAGAGAAGAGGGGATTCAGAAAGATAAGACGTGAATTTAGATTGACAAAGAGATAGAAAAAGATAGACGAGGATAGATCAAGGATAGGATCGGATAGAAAAGACGGTATTGAAAAAGATAGACGTGAATTAAAATTGACGAAGAGATAGAATGGGATACATTTTCTCTATCTCTTTGTATCATGAAGATTCAAAATTAGTCATAAAAATAGGATCTCTATATTTTTATTGACTACTGAATTTATTCAAATAAATCAAAAACATTCATTTTTTAACTTTTTTTCATATAAAAAAATTGAGATTTTCAACCTTTATCACTTTCGAAGTGAATATTTCAAGGATAAGTCAGTGCCGCGACATATTTAAAAAACTATGATTCCTGAAGCAATGTTTTTTAAACAAAATCTCTATAATTTCAACATATGAGCAAATTCCTTAGAATCTTTTGAGATATTCTAAAATATTTCAAATTCTTTTAAATATTTTAAAATCCTTGAAAGTTTGTGAAGATCTTAAAAATTCCTGGGAATTTTATCAAATATCCTAAGATACCTATTTTGCAACTTTTTAATCATCTTAAAAATTGCTTGGAATTTTTAAAAACACCCTAAAATTTTTCCAGCGGTTTAAAATATTTTGAAATCATTTGTAGATTTTAAAGTTCTTGAAAATTCTTCAAGATTTTTAAAGATACTTTAAAATATTTCCAATCCTTTGAAATCTTTTGCAATTTTTAAAGCTCTTGCAAATTCCTAGGAATTTTTTTAAGTACCCTAAAATATTTCCAGCTCTTTAAAGTCTTTTGCAATTTTTTGAAGATCTTGACAATTGCTTGGAATGTTTAAAAATACCCTAAAATATTTCCAACCATTCAAAATATTTAAGAATCGCTTGCAATTTTTTAACGCTCTTGGAAATTCCTTGAAACTTTATAGAATACACTAAAATATTCAAAATCCTTTGAAATATTCTGAAATTACTTGCAATTCTTTCAAATTACTGCAAATTCTTTCGAATTTTTGAAAATTCTCTAAAATTTTTTCAATTTATTAAAATCTTTTGTATTTTTTTTAAAGATCTTAAAAATAGCTTGAATCTTCCAAATATACCCTAAAATATTTCCAAGCCTTTGAAACCTTTTGAAAACACATGCAATTTTTGAAAGCTCCTGAAAATTTTTGGGAATTTTTTAAATACCCTAACATGTTTCTAATCATTTAGAATATTTCGCAAGTTTTCTAAAATTTTGAAAATTGCTTTGAAGTTTTGGAAACACCCTAAAATATTTCCAGTTATTTAAAGACATTTGCAATTTTTGTAAAGATCTTGAAAATTACTTGGGATGTTTAAAAATACCCTAAAATATTTCCAACCATTCAAAATATTTCAGAGTCACTTGCAATTTTTTAACGCTCTTGGAAATTCCTTGAAATTTGTCAGAATACCCTAAAATATCTAAAATCCTTTAAAATCTTCTGAAATTACTTGCAATTGTTTTAAATTCTTGCAAATTCCTTGGAATTTTTTTGAATACCCTAAAATATTTCCAGTTTCTTAAAGTCTTTTGCAATTTTTCTGAGGATCTTGAAATGTTTAAAAATACCCTAAAATATTTCCAATAATTCAAAATATTTAAGAATCATTTGCAATTTTTTAAAGACCTTGAAAATTTCTCGGAATTTTCAAAAATACCCTAAAATATTGTCAACTATTTCAAATATTTTGAAATCACTTTCAATTTTTTTAAAGCTCCATAAAATTCTTCGAAATTTTTAAAAACTCTTGAAAATAAGTTGGAATCTCTTAAAATACGCTAAAATATTTAAAATTCTTGAGATCCCTTCAAATTATTAAAATCAATCAAAAATTCCTTGGAATCTTAATGATCTTGAAAATTTTTCGGAATTTTCAAAAGTACCTTAATCAATTTCCTATTCTTTAAAATATTTAAAAATTTTTTAAGGATCGTGAAAATTGCTTGGAATGTTTAAAACTATCCTAATATATTTCCAGTCATTTAAAATCGTTTGGAATCACTTGAATTTTTTTTTAATTCTTGAAAACTCCTTGGCTTTTTGAAAAATACCCTAAAATATTTATAATCATTAAAAATACTTTGAACTCACTTGCAATTTTTTAAAGCTATTGAAAATTCCTTGAACTTTTTAAAAATACCCTAAAATATTTCTAATCCTTTAAAGTCATTTGAAATTTTTTAAAGGTCTTGAAAATTTCTCGGTTTGTTTAAAAATACCCTAAAATATTTATAATCCTTTACAATTTTTAATTCCTTGTAATATTTTAAAAATAGCCCAAAAACTTTCTAATTGTTTAAAATCTTTGTTAATACCTAAAAATGTTGTATCTCTCCATTCATTTTGATGAATGCTGCAAAAACCATTACAATATTATATAAAATCTCGTGAAATTACATGAAATCTGACGGAATTTCATAAAATCCTGGAAAATTAATTAAAATACCACGAAAATAAGTGAAAGTTAATACTTTATTTCATTTAATTATATATTTTCATAAATAATAAATAAAGGATATAATATAATTTTAGTCCCAAGTCACTGTCGCAGAAGGTGTATCCAAATTTCTTTTTAAACGATAACTCAAGACGCGTTCAATCCACTTTTTCTTTTCTTCGATTCGTGCTTTCTTCATTTTATTTTTAATTATTGATTCCGGCAGAAATTCGAGGTCCAACTCGAGATCTGATCCAAAAGGTGGAATTTTTCTTTCTTGCTACAAAGCATAAATTATTTTTAGAGTTTTTTATAAAAACTTAGCAAGATTTGAAGAGGGAGGGAGGGGACAGCAAATTTCACGGTATCTTACATAGGGGGAGAGGGGGGTGAAAATTTCAGAAAAACACCCTACGTGAATTTTGAGTGAACCCTTATTAATTATTCATTCATTTATTACTATTTCGTGAATTTATGATTATTTGTGGATCACGGGACAATAAGGGTACGTGGGTTAGCGTTTGCAGATGATAAGGTGGTTAGAGCAGAGTCATTCGAAGATTTGCAAAGAATGTTGAGTAAACTGAATAGTAGCCTAAAGATCATGGGCCTCAAAATTAAGGTAAATAAAACAAAGATTATGGTGTCCTGAGGGAAAGGGTGAGAATATATGTAATTTATTATAGATAATTTAAATATAGTCCGAAATATTGTCTCATATTCCCAAATATTCCCTCATATTCCTACATATTCTCATATTCTTTATATTCTTTGTATTCCCAAATATTCCGGTATATTCCGTATATTCCCAAATATTCTTCAGGGAATATTATATAATATAACAATAATAATTTATTAATATATTAATAATTATAATTATTATTATATTAATGAATTAATAATATTAATATATAGTAATATATTATAATTAATTATATAATATTCCCTAAAGAATATTTGGGAATATACGGAATATACGGAATTTTTTTGCACACATGCATTTTATTTTATAAATAAATAAATATTTTTCACCGTCAAACAACATTTTTTTCACTCTCCTTGATCATACCTTTAGGAGAAAAAAAACATTCGTTCAATTAGATACAATAGTTCCCAAAAAAAAATGATTGAAAATAGGCTTTTTTTGTATTCACATTGGAATGTCCCCTCAATGAAATTAGTTTGAGAAAATTAAATGGGTTAATAATAATAAGTATTTAGTTAAAAATTAATTTCGTGAGTTCAAAATTGAACTATCTTGTTGAAAATTCGTTTTTCTGGCAAACATTTTCCTTCTAGGCAGAATTTGACTATTATATTTTTTGAGAAAAAATCTTTGTTAGTTGAAAATTCAAATATTTGGTTGGAAATCCTTCCTTTTTTCAGGAAATTCATTCTTTTATAAATGCAACTATTTGGTTGAAAATTAAAGTTTTTTGTTCAAAGCTTATCTTTTTGGCTTGAAAATTCAACATTTTGGATGAAGTTTTTCTTCTTTATTGTCTGGAAAATCTTTTTGGGTGTAAAAGTTTATCTCTTTTGGTAGAAATTCTGTCTTTTTTCAATTTAACTGTTCTCGACTTAAAATAAAAATCTCTTCTTGTTTAAAATATTACCCATAATAATTGCAAAGGTACCAAATAAAAAGCTATACAAATACAAACGCTGGACGAAAGGGAAGGAGTCGGGAAATCTAGGAATACTTCGGTATATGTGGGAATGTATAGGAATATAAGGGAATATTTGGGAATATCAAGAATATTTGGCAATATAAAGAATATCAAGAATATTTGGGAATATAAGAAATATCAAGATCATTGAAGAATATAAAGAATATCAAGAATATTTAGGAATATCAAGAATATATGGGAATATAAAGAATATCAAGAATATTTGGGAATATATAAAGAATATCAATAATATTTGAGAATATCAAGAATATATGAGAATATAAAGAATATCAAGATCATTTGGGAATATAATGGATATCATGAATATTTGGGAACATAAAGAATATCAACATCATTTAAGAATATGAAGAATATCAAGAATGTAAAGAATATTTGGAAATATCAAGAATATTTGGGAATATAAAGAATATCAACATCATTTAGGAATATAAAGAATATCAAGAATATTTGGGAAGATAAAGAATATCGAGATCATTTGGAAATATATAAGGAGGATCAAGAATATCAAGAATATTTGGGAATATAAAGAATATGAACATCATTTGCGAATATAAATAATATCATGAATATTTGGGAATATCAAGAATATATGAGAATATCAAGATCATTTAGGAATATAAAGAATATCAAGAATATTTGCTAATATAAAGAATATCAAGAATATTTGGGAATATAAGGAATATCAACATCATTTAGGAATATGAAGAATATCAGGAATATTTGGGAATATCAAGAATATGAAGAATATTTGGGAATATAAAGAATATATGGGAATATAAAGAATATCAAGATCATTTGGGAATATAGAGAATATTTGAGAATATGAAGAATATCAAGAATATTTGGGAATACAAAGAATATCAAGTATATTTGGGAATATAAAGAATATTTGCGAATATGAAGAATATCAAGAATATATGGGAATATAAAGAATATCAAGGTCATTTGGGAATATAAAGAATATCAAGAATATTTGGGAATATCAAGAATATCAAGATCATTTAGGAATATAAAGAATGTCAAAAATATTTGGGAATATAAAGAATATTTAGGAATATCAAGAATATTAGGGAATATAAAGAATATTTGGGAATATAAAGAATATCAAGGTTATTCGGGAATTTGAAGAATATATCAACATCATTTAGGAATATAAAGAATATCAGGAATATTTGAGAATATCAAAAATATGAAGAATATTTGGGAATATAAAGAATATCAAGATTATTTGGGAATGTAAAGAATATCATCATCATTCGGGAATATAAAGAATATCAGGAATATTTGGGAATATCAAGAATATGAAGAATATTTAGGAATATCAAGAATATATGGGAATATAAAGAATATCAAGATCATTTGGGAATATAAAGAATATCAAGAATATTTGCGAGTATGAAGAATATCAAGAATATTTGGGAATATGAAGAAAATTTGGGAATATCAAGAATATCAAGATCATTTGGGAATATAAAGAATATCAAGAATATTTGGGAATATAAAGAATATCAAGATTATTTGGGAATGTGAAGAATATCAAAATCATGTGGGAATATAAAGAATATCAAGTATATTTGGGAATATGAAGAATATTTGGGAATATCAAGAATATATGGGAATATAAAGAATATCAAGAATATTTGGGGATATTAAGAATATCAAGATCATTTGGGAATATAAAGAATATCAAGAATATTTGGGAATATAAAGAACATTTGGGAATATCAAGAATATCAAGATCATTTGGGAATATAAAGAATATCAAGAATATTT
>CAKNXH010062053.1:77258-105271 GCA_932178445.1 Andricus quercusramuli | reverse complement strand
CAAGAATATTTGGGAATATAAAGAATATCAAGATTATTTGGGAATGTAAAGAATATCAAAATCATTTGGGAATATAAAGAATATCAAGTATATTTGGGAATATCAAGAATATTTGGGAATATAAAGAATATCAAAAAAATTGGAGAATATCAAGAATGTCAAGAATATTTGGGAATATCAAGAATATTTGGGAATACAAAGAATATCAAGAATATCTGGGAACATTGAAAGAATATATGAGAATATGTAGTAAGTGTGCCAGGAATATCAGAGTGGTCGACCCCTCGGTGAGTTTGAAATTATCAGTATTGTAAGACTGAAATATGAACCTTCTTCTTTTTTTCTAATGGTGAATATTCTTCCAATTTTTGGTTGTTCTGCCGCTCAGATTCTCCGTCTTTCAATGGCAGTAGAAAAATGTCGAAATTTGAACGAGGCATTCCGAGAATACCAACTTTTATTCCAAATTCAGTCAATTTTTCTTCAGGCAGAAGGAGGGCGTTTTGTAAATAATTAATACGGGGATCTTTCGAATTCAAAACGTCTGAAAAACTTTGCAAAAGTGAAATTTAAGTTTCTCATTAAAGATTCATTAAATCGGATAACTACAAAGGGGAAAAATCACCTAGAGCCAATAGACGAAAATCACAATCTGTGTAGACGACTTGATAAGGCAAAGGAGAATTTCTCAGAAGTTTTCTTCTTGGAAGCATTTTTGGACCATGCAGTTCCAAAATTTCGTTCTCTTGGATATTTTTCTGAAATCCAGGATTTTTCCTTTCAGCGGTGTTGTAAGCATCTGTTCTAAAAAGTCTCTGTAATTCTACTTCTGAAAACATACATTTTTTATGTTTACAGTTTCGAATGAAACATCTATAAAATTTTAATTTTCGCAGTTTATAAAAAAAAATTCTTAAAAGTTTGATGTTCACAGTTTCTCAGAAAACATCTTTTAAATTTTATTCTTTACAGTTTCTAAAGAAACATTCTTAGAAGTTTAATTTTCAATTTCTAAGGAAACACTTCAAAAATTTAATGTTTACAGTTTCTTAAGAAACATCTTTGAAATTTTTGTTTATAGTATCTATAGTAACATCATTACAATTTTAATGTTTACAGTTTCCCAAGAAACTGTTTGAAAAGTTTAATGTTTACAGTTCCTAAATGAACATCATTGATATCTTAATGTTTGCAGTTTATAAAGAAAAACCTTTTAAATTTCATTCTTTACAGTTTCTTAAGTATTATCTTTAAAAATTTGAATGATTACAGTTTCATAAGAAATATCTTTAAAACTTAAATTTTCGCAGTTTGTGAAGAAACATTCTTAAAAGTTTAATGTTCAGTTTCTAAGGAAACATCTTTGAAGTTTAATTTTAATCGTTCCTAAAGAAACGTCTTCCAAATTTAAATGTCTGCAGTTCCTAAGAAACATTGTTAAAAGTTTAATTATTGCAGTTTCTGATGGAACATCTTTTAAATTTTATTGTTTACAGTTTTTAAAGAAACATCTTCAAAATTGTATTGTTTACAGTTTTTAAAGAAACATCTTCAAAATTGTATTGTTTACAGTTTTTAAAGAAACATCTTCAAAATTGTAATGTTTACAGTTTTTTAAGAAACATCTATACAAGTTTAATGTTTACAGTTTCTGAAGGAACATCTTTGCAATTTTTATTTTCGCAAATTCTAGAGAACCATTTTTAAAAGTTTATTGTTCGCGGTTTCTGTAGAAAAATTTTTATAAATTGAATGTTTGCAGATCCTAAAAAACATCTTTTAAAACTTGATGTTTACAATTTCTAAAGAAACATCTCTAAAATGGTAATGCTCACAGTTTCTGAAGAAACATTTTTAATAGTTTTATTTTCACAGTTTCTAAGGGAAAATTTTTGACATTCCATTCCTTACAAATTTTAAAAATAGATCTTTAAAATTGTAATACTTGTAGTTTCTAAAGAAACATGTTTTAAAGTTTAATATTCACAGTTTCTGAAGGAATATCTTTTAAAATTTGATGTTAACAGTTACTAAAGAAACACCTTTAAAATTAAATGTTAACAGTTTCTGAAGAAAAATCTTTAAAATTTTAATGTTTACAATTTCTGAAGAAACTTTTTCAAAAGTTCAATGTTTACAGTTTCTAAAGAAACATGTTTCAAATTGTAATGTTTGCAGTTTCTAAAGAAACATTTCAAAAAGTTTAATGTTTACATTTTTTGAGGAAACATTTTTTTAAATTTAATGTAATAGTTTCTCAAGAAACATCTTTTAAATTTCAATGTTAATAGTCCCCGAAGGAAAATTTTTGAAAATTTATTGTTTAAAGTTACTGAGGAAACATCTTCTAAAATTCAAGTTTTACCGTTTCTAAAGAAACATCTTCGAAATTGTAATATTTATAGTTTTTAAAGTAACATCATTAAATTTGTAATGTTTACAGTTTCCAAAGAAACTTAAAAAAAAATTAATGTTAACAGTTCGTAAAGAAACTTATGTAAAATTGTAATGTTTACAGTTTCTAAAGAAACATTTTTATAAAGTTTAATGTTTACAATTTCTGAGGTAACATCTTTTAAATTTTATTTTTTACAAATGCTAAAGAAACATCTTTAAAATTGTAACATTTGCAGTTTCTAACGAATAGTTTTAAAAGTTTAATGTTTAGAGTTTCTAAAGAAACATCTTTTAAAATGTAATGTTAACAGTTTCTGAAGAAACATCTTTGAAAATTAAATTTTTACAGTTTCTAAAGAAACATTTTTTATGGTTTAATGTTTACAGTTTCTAAAGAAAATCTTTTAAATTTAACTTTGATAGTTTCTAAAGGAACATCTTTAAAATTTAAATGTTCACGGTTACTGAAGAAAAATCATTAAAATTTTCATGTTTACAGTTTCTAAAAAAACATTTTTGAAAGTTTACTGTTCACAGTTTTTGAGGAAACGTCTTTTAAAAATCAAGTTTTACAGTTTCTGAAGTAACATCTTTAAAATCCATTGTTTAGAGTTTCTGAAGTAAAATTATCAAAAGTTAAATTTTTACGGTCTTTGAAAAAACTTTTTTAAAAATTTAATGTTTACAGTTCCTAAAAAAAACATCTTTAAAATTTTAATGCTCGCAGTTTCTAAAAAAAAATTGAAAGATTTTATTGTTTACAGTTTCTGAGGAACCGTCTGTTAAAATTTAAGTTGTACAGTTTCTGAAGAAAAATCTTCAAAATTGGTATGTTTAGAGTTTCTAAAGTAACATTATTGAAAGTTAACAGTTTACAGTCTGTAAAGAAACTGATTTGAAAATGTAATGTTTACAGTTCCCAAAGAAACCTCTTTAAAATTGTAATATTTGCAGTTTCTATAGGAACATTTTTTAAAGTTTTTTGTTCACATTTTCTGAAGAAACATCTTTCAAATTGTAATGTTTACTGTTTTTATAGAAACATCTTTAAAAGTTGAATGTTTACAATTTATGAAGAAACATGTTTTAAAATGTAATGTTAACAGTTTCTGAAGAAACATCTTTGAAAAATTAATTTTTACAGTTCCTAAAGAAACCTTTTTTTATAGTATAATGTTTACACTATCTAAAGAAACATCTTTTAAAATTTAACGTTGTTAGTTTCTGAGGGAATATCTTTGAAATTTAAATGTTCACAGTTACTAAAGAAAAATCATAAAAATTATAATGTTTACAGTTTCTAAAGAAACATTTTTAAAAGTTTAATGTTCGCAGTTTCTAATGTGACATCTTTCAAATTTTATTTTTCACACTTTAAAAATAAACATCTTTAAAACTGCAATGTCTGCAGTTTCTGAAGAAACGTTTTCAAAAGTTTAATTTTTATAGTTTCTAAAGAAACTTGTTCAAAAATTTAATGCTTGCAGTTTCTAAAGAAACATTTAAAAGATTTTATTGTTTGCAGTTTCTAAAGAGAAATTTTTGAAAGTTTACTGTTCACAGTTTCTGAGGATACGTCTTTTAAAATTCAAGTTTTACAGTTTCTGAAGAAACATCTTTAAACTCTAATGGTTAGAGTTTCTTAAGTAACATTATCAAAAGTTAAATGTTTACTGTATCTAAAGAAACTTTTTAAAGCCCTTAAACATTCCGTGGCATTTTTAAAAATACCCTAAAATTTTCAAAGTTTATTATTATTATTATTTTAAATTCCTTGAAATTTTGTAAGGCTCTTAAAGATTCCTTGGAATTTTTAAAAATACCCTAAAATCTTTCAAGTTTAGTAGAAAACCTTTTAATTATTTGTACCTATTAAAAGTTCCTTGGAATATTTTAAAATACCCTAAAATATTTTAAATCCTTCGAAATAAATTTTGTAAAGCTCTTGAAAATTCCGTGTAATTGTTAAAATTACTCTAAAATGTTTTAAATCCTTCAAAAATCCCTTCAAATTATTGCGAAATCCATTGAAGATTCCTTGGAATTTGCAAAAAATGTCCTAAAATTTGTCAAGTTTATTGGAATCTCTTTGAATTCATAAAATATATCAAAAACTCCTTGAAATATTTTTAATGTCCTAAAATATTCCGAATAAATCCTTTTGAAAATTCCTTGTAATTTTTTTAAATACCCTTAAATTTTTCAAGTTTATTATAAGCCCTTTGAATTATTGAATTATATTGAAAATTCCTCAGAAAATTTTTTAATATTCTAAAATATGCCAAGTACTCTTCACTCTTTTTAAAGCTCTTGAAAATTCTGTGGGATTTTTAAAAATACACTAAAATCTCATTCGTTTATTGGAAACCTATTGAATTATTGAAATCTATTAAAAATTCCTTGGAATCTTTTAAAATACCCTAAAATATTTCAAATCCTTCGAAATAATTTTAAATTCCTTGAAACTTTTTAAAGTCCTTGAAAATTCCATGGAATTTGCAAAAAAATTCCCAAAAATTTTTCAAGTTTATCGGAATCTCTTTAAAGTATTGAAATATATTAAAAACTCCTTGAAATATTTTAAAATATCCTAAAATATTCAAAATATATTTTATTTTTTGAAATGCCTTCAAACTTTCCAAAGCTCTTGAAAATTCCATGGAATTTTTAAAAATACCCTAAAATGTTTCAAGTTTATTGGAAACCCATTGAATCATAAAAACCTATTGAAAATTCCTTGGAATCTTTTATAATACCCTAAAATATTCAAAATCCTTCCAAATAATTTAAGATTCCTTGAAATTTGTTAAAGCTCTTGAAATTCCGTGGAATTTTTAAAAATACCCTAAAATATTTCAAATTTGTTGGAATAATTTGAAATTCGTTGAAATCTTCTAGAGCTTTTACAAATTCCGTGGAATTTTTAAAATTACTCTAAAATGTTTCAAATCCTTCAAAAATCCCTTCAAATTATTGCGAGATCTATTGGAGATTCTTTGGAATCTATTAAAAATTTCTCGGAATCTTTTAAAATACCCTAACATAATTAAAGTTTATTGGAAACCCATTGAATTATTGAAACCTATTAAAAATTCCTTGGAATGTTCTAAAATACCATAAAATATTTCAAATCTTTCGAACTAATTTTGAATTCCTTGAGATTTTTTAAAGCTCTTAAAAATTCCGTGGAATTTTTGAAAATACCCTAAAATCTTTCAAATCCTTTAAAATCCCTCCAGATTATTGCGAAACCTATTGAAAATTCCATGACATTTGCAAAAAATGTCCCAAAATTTCTCAAGTTTATTGGAATCTCTTCGAATTATTAGAATATATCAAAAGCTCCTTGAAATATTTTAAAATATCCTAAAATATTCCAAAAGCATCCTTTTGAAAATTTCATAGATTTGCAAAAAATGTGCTGAAAATTTTCAAGTTTATTGGAATCTATTTGAATTATTGAAATATATTAAAAACTTCTTAAAATATTTTAAAATACCCTAAAATATTCGAAATAAATCCTTTTAAAAATTCTTTGTATTTTTTTTTAATTTCCTTAAATTTTTAAAGTTTTTTGTAAGCCCTTTGAATTATTGAATTAAATTGAAAATTCCTTAGAATATTTTTGAATATCCTAAAATATACCAAATATTTTTTAATCTTTTGAAATGCCTTGAAACTTTTTAAAGCTCTTGAAAATTCCGTGGCATTTTTAAAAATACCCTAAAATCTTTCAAGTTTATTGAAAAACCTTTGAATTATTGAAAGTTATTAAAAATTCCATAGAATCTTTTAAAATGCCCTGAAATATTTAAAATCCTTCGAAATAATGTTAAATTCCTTGAAATTTTTTAGAATAGCCTAAAACTTTTCAAATTTATTGGAAAACATTTAAATTATTGAACCCTATTAAAAATTCCTTGGCATCTTTTAAAATATCCTAAAATATTTCAAATCCTTCGAAATATTTTTAAATTCCTGGAAATTTTTTAAAGCTCTTGAAAATTCCCTGGAAATTTTTTAAAATACCCTAAAATATTTCAAATCCTTTAAAATCCCTTGAAATTATTGCGAAATCTATTCAAGATTCCTTGAAATCTTTTAAAATACTCTTCAATATTCCAAATTCTTTGAAATTTTCTACATCCTTTGGACTTGTTTAAGGCTTCTGAAAATTCCATGAAATTTTTAAAAATACCCGAAAATCTTTTGAATTTCCTTCAAATGATTAAAATCTATTGAAAATGTTTAGGAATCTTTCAAAATATCCTAATATATTTCAAGTTTATTGGACACTTATTGAATTATTGAAACCTATTAAAAATTCCTTGGAATCGTTTGAAATGCCTTAAAATATTTCAAATATTTGGAAATAATTTGAAATTCCTTGACATTTTTCAAATCTCTTAAAAATTTCGTGGAATTTTTAAAAATATCCTTAAATCCTTCAAGTTTATTGGCAAATCTTTGAATTATTGAAATTTATTAAAAATTCCTCAAAGTCTCTTAAAATACCCTAAAATATTTCAAATTGTTCGGATTGATTTGAAATCCCTTGAAACTTTTTAAAGATCTTGAAAATTCCGTGGCATTTTTAAAAATACCCTAAAAGCTTTTAAGTTTATTGGAAAACATTTGACTTATTGAAACCTATCAAAAATTCCTTGGAATCTTTTTAAAATACCCTAAAATATTTCAAATCCTTAGAAATATTTTTTAATTCCTTGAATTTTTTGAAGCTGTTGAAAATTCCTTGGAATTTTTAAAAATACCCTAAAATATTTCAAATCCTTTAAAATACCTTCAAATTATTTCGAAATCTATTGAAGATTCCTTGGAATCTTTTAAAATACTCTTAAATATTCCAAATTTTTTGAAATTTTCTACATCCCTTGAAACTTTTTAAGGCTCTTGAAAATTCCATGAAATTTGATAAAATACCCGAAAATCTTTTGAATTTCCTCCAAATGATTTGAAAAATTAAAAATTTCTCGGAATCTTTTAAAATACCCTAATATATTTAAAGTTTATTGGAAACCCATTGAATTATTGAAACCTATTAAAAATTCCTTGGAATCTTTTAAAATACCCCAAAAATATTTCAAATCTTTCGAAATAATTTGAAATTTTTTAAAGCTCTTAAAAATTCCGTGGGATTATTAAAAATACCCTAAAATCTTTGAAGTTTATTTGAAAACTTTTGAATTATTGAAACATATTCAAAATTCCTTGGAATCTTTTAAAATACACCAAAATATTTGAAATCCTACAAAATATTTTGTAATTTCTTGGAATTTTTTAAAGCTTTTGAAAATTCCGTGGAATTTTTAAAAATACCCTAAAATTTTAAGGCTCTTGAAAATTCCATGAAATTTTTAAAAATACCCTAAAATCTTTTGAGTTTCTTTCAAATTATCGAAATCTATTTAAAATTTCCCGGAATCTTTTAAAATACCATAAAATATTTCAAATCTTTCGAAATAACTTTAAAATTCCTTGAAATTACTTGAAGCTTTCAAAAATTCCGTGGCATAGTTAAAAATACTCTAAAATCTTTCAAGTTTATGAAAAAATCTTTGAATTTTTAAAACCTATTGAAAATCACTTTGAATCTTTTAGAATACCCTAAAATATTTCAAATCCTTCGAAATATTTATAAATTCCTTGAAATTTTTTAAAGCTCTTAAAAATTCCGTGGAGTTTTTTAAAATACCCGAAAATCTTTTGAATTTCCTCCAAATGATTTGAAATCTATTAAAAATTTCTCGGAATCTTTTAAAATACCCTAATATATTTAAAATTTATTGGAAACCCATTGAATTATTGAAACCTATTAAAAATTCTTTGGAATCTTTTAAAACACCCCAAAAATATTTCAAATCTTTCGAAATAATTTGAAATTTTTTGAAGCTTTAAAAAATTCTGTGGGATTATTAAGAATACCCTAAAATCTTTCAAGTTTATTAGAAAACCTTTGAATTATTATTATTTAAGCCTATGAAAATTCCCTTGGAATCTTTTAGAATACCCTAAAATATTTCAAATCCTTCGAAATATTTCTAAATTCCTTGACATTTTTTAAAGCTCTTGAAAATTTCGTGGGATTTGAAAAAATACCCTGAAATCTTTTGAATTTCCCTCGACTGAAATCTATTAAAAAGTTCCCGAAATATTTTGAAATACCCTAGAATATTTCAAATCTTTCGAAATAATATTTAAATTCCTTGAAATTTCTTAAAACTCTTAAAAATTCCGTGGAATTGTTAAAAATACATTAAAATCTTTCAATTTTATTTGAAAGCATTTGAATTATTGATACATATTAAAAATTCCTTGGAATCTTTTAAAATACCCCAAAATATTTGAAATCCTTCAAAATATTTTTTAATTCCTTGGAATTTTTAAAGCTCTTGAAAATTCCGTGGAATTTTTAAAAATACCCTAAAATTTTAAGGCTCTTGAAAATTCTATGAAATTTTTAAAAATACCTTGAAATCTTTTGAGTTTCCTTCAAATGATTGAAATGTATTAAAAATTTCTCGGAATCTTTTAAAATACCGTAGTATATTGCAAATTTATTTGAAACCCATTGAATTATTGAAAACTATTAATAATTTCTTCGAATCTTTAAAAATACCCCAAAAATATTTCAAATCTTTCGAAATAATTTGAAATTCTTCAAAGCTCTTAAAAATTTCGTGGAATTGTTAAAAATACCCTAAAACCTTCCAAGTTTATTGGAAAACTTTTGAAGTATTGAAACCTATTCAAAATTCCTTGGAATCTTTTCAAATACCCGAAAATATTTAAAATCCTTCAAAATATTTTTAAATTTCTTGAGATTTTTTAAAGCTCTTGAAAATTTCGTGCCAGTTTTTTAAATACCCAAAAATATTTCAAATTCCTTCAAATTATTGCGAAATCTATTGAAGATTCCTTGGAATCTTTTAAAATGCTCTCAAATATTCCCAATTTTTTGAAATTTTCTACATCCCTTGAAACTTTTTAATGCTCTTGAAAATTCCATTAAATTTTAAAATTACCCGAAAATCTTTTCAATTTCCTTCAAATGATTGAAATTTATTAAAAATTTCTCGGAATCTTTTTAAATACCCATAATAGTTAACCCATGGGTTAATTTATTGAAAGAAGAGTGACTAAAGTGATATCATTTTAAAAAGTGACTAAAAAGTAATTCAAGAAAAAAAAGTGATTAAAAGTATCAATGTGGTAGCCTTGATTATTTTTGGCAGTTACTTAAACTGCTTTTTGCAGAAATTCCCTGAACTTTGTCATTTTTTCCAAAATCTTTTAGAATACCCTAAAATATTTCAAATCCTTCGAAATATTTATAAATTCCTTGACATTTTTTAAAGCTCATGAAAATTTCGTGGGATTTTTAAAAATACCCTAAAATCTTTTGAATTTCCCTCGACTGAAATCTATTAAAAAGTTCCCGAAATATTTTGAAATACCCTAGAATATTTAAAATCTTTAAAAAATAATTTTTAAATTTCTTAAAGCTCTTGAAAATTCCGTGGAATTGTCAAAAATACTCTAAAATCTTTCAAGTTTATTAGAAAACCCTTGATCTTTGTCATTTTTTCCAAAATCCATGAATTTTCCCTGATTTCCAGGTTTTCCCTGACCTGCGGCCACCCTAAATAAATAATTTTAATTACCTATTAAGTGAAAATATTGCCGCTGGAGGGCAATCCAGACAACCCTATGAGAAATCCTAATCAGCGTTTCAAAAATCCGTAAATCTTTTTCATTTTGGGACTGAATTAAAGATTTTTCACCCGCCATCATGTGATGATAACGAGCACCATTTTCACATCCAGTAATTATGTTTGAATACTCTTTACCCAAAATGCAACGCAAACAATTTAACTCATCAGCTCTTTTCAAGGCACTTCCTCTCGTTAAAGGATTTTCCGCTTTTTTCTCAGTCGCATTTCTCGTCTGCATCAATTCTTCCCAAGTTTCGGTATAAAATTGAAAATAAATAATAAGAGCTCTCAAAAATCGATCGACTATCGGCCTGTGAAAAAATTGAATAAATTCGATACTGAGTTGACGGGTAATCAGGTACAAAACGAGATTCTTGATGTCCTGAAGAATAATAATATCCGGTTCCGTGGGTCTGATTTTCCTCATAAAATGTCTCTTGAACTTCATCTACAAAAATTTGTTTAATTATTTGATTATATACAAACATTTCTAAAAAATTTCCAGAAAAAGTACCTCTTCGTTTGGACTCAAGGATTCTTGAAAATTGAGCACCAGGTAGGAATGTGGACAAAAAATTGTAGCTTCATTTTTAATATGTGATGGTCTCCTTTTAATTTTTTTCTGCTCGTCTTCCTGTTTTGTAATTCTTTTTTTCATGAAAAAATAGACTGAATTTTGGAATTTATTCGAGAGGAAAAAATTAAATTTTCTTTTAGAATGCTAGTCTTCTAGTTCTTAAATCCTCAAAAAATTATCCTTACCCGAAGAGAGTTATTCCTTCATGAAATTCATCCCACACAAATTTTCTCTCTCCCATTTTTTTTGTTTTCAAAAATACGCACTTGCGGTTAAATTAAACATAATATCTGGAAACGTATTGAATTTTCAAAAAAGGTTATTTAAAGTGACAAGAAAACGGATCAATCAGCTGTGAACTGAAATTGTAATATTGATTGTTCCGTTGCCATGGTTTCTATCGTCTCAATTCAAAAATTTAATAAAGAGATAACTATTTTAATAATTAGGTAAAATTAGTGTGAATACTATATTAAATTCAATTAAAACGCTTCAAATTCCTTATCTTACAAATATAAATATTTTATTATCAACAAGACAGAATAATTTTTGAACAAATAATTGAACTTTCAAATAAAAATATGAATTTTCTACAAAAAAAACAAACTTTCAACAAAATACATTAATTTTCAAAAAAAAGTTGAATTATCGATAAAAAAAAATTAATTTTCAACAAATTAAAAAAAAGAATTTTCAATGAAATAATTAAATTTTCAGCCAAAGTGATGAATTTTCAACTAAAAAAAAAAGACCAATTTTCAATCAAAAATGGAACAATACAATTTTTGCTTGAAAAAATAATTTAAAAAAAAATGTCAACAAAATAGTTACATTTTGAACCAAAGTGATGAAGTTTCCATTTAAAGTGAGAAATCTATAACAGCAATAGTTGAATTTTTAACCAAGAAGATTAATTTTCTACCAAAAAAAGAAAAGAATTTTCTACTAAATACGTGAATTTTCAAACCAAAAAAGATAAATTTTTAAAGAAAAATTGACAGGTTACACGTACAATTGAAAAATGAAGTTTTAACCAATTAGATGAATTTACAACTGAATTAGTAAAATTTTTATTTAAAATATTAATTTTGAACAAAAAAACGAATTTTCAACAGAATAGTTAAATTTTCAAGGAAGGTGATGAATTTTCAAATAAAATTATGAATCTTCAACAGAAATAGTTAAATTTTAAACAAAACATATGAATTTTCAATTAAAATAATAAATTTTTAACTCAAATATGTAGTTGCATTTTTAACCAAGAAGATTAATTTCCTACAAAAAAAAAGAATTTTCAACAAAATACGTGAAGTTTAAAATTAAAAAAAAGATACATTTTAAACGACAAATTAAATAATTATGTTTTCAGTTTAAAAAGTTACCTTTTGCGCACAAAAACAACGAATTTTCAACAAAATAGTTAAATTTTTCAACCAAAGAGATAAACCTAGAATTGAAATGATAAATCTTTAATAACAAAACAATAATTTTCAACTAAATATTTTAACTTTCAACCAAGCAGTGGAATTTTTAACCAAAAACGACAAAGTTTCAACTTAAATGATAAATCATCAAAAGTCATGTTTGAATTTCAAACCAAAGAGATCAATTTTCAATTGGAATTGTGAATCTTTAACTAAAATAGTTGAATTTTCAACCAAGGAGATGAATTTTCTACCAAAAACGACAAACTTTCAACAAAATACATGAATTTTTAAATTAAAAGAGATCAATTTTTAACTAAAAATTGAATAACTAAATTTTCAGTTAAAAAAGTTAATTTTCCACAACAAAAAACACGAATTTTTAACCAAAAAGTTTTATTTTCCAACCATGTAATTGAATTTTCAAACAAAAAGAGCAAATTTTCAATCATTTTTTCAATTTAAATAATAAATTTTTAACTCAAATATGTAGTTGAATTTTCATCCAAAAAGAGCAAATTTTCAATAATTTTATCAATTTAAATAATAAAATTTTAACTCAAAATATGTAGTTGAATTTTTAACCAAGATTAGTTTCCTGCAAAAAAGAATTTTCAACAAAATACGTAAAGTTTAAAATTAAAAAAGGTACATTTTCAACGACAAATTAAATATTTAAGTTTTCAGTTAAAAAAGTAAACTTCTGCACACAGAAAAACAACACATTCTCAACAAAATAGTTAAATTTGTCAGCCAAACATATACATTTTTTATTTAAATGATAAACCTTCAATAACAAAAAAAAATAATGTTTAACAAAATATTTTAACTTTCAACCAAGCAGTTGAATTTTCATCCAAAAACGACAAAGTTTCAAATAAATTATAAATCTTCAACATAGTTGAATTCTAAATAAAAAGGTTAATTTTCAATTAAAATAATGAATCTTTAACTGCAATAGTTTAATTTTTAACCAAGAAGATGAGTTTTCTACCAAAAAAGACAAACTTTCAACAAAATACATGAATTTTTAAATTAAAAAGGATAAAGTTTTAACTAAAAATGGAATAACTAAATTTTCAGTAAAAAAAGTTAATTTTCCACAACAAAAAACAGAAATTTTTAACAAGAAAGTTTTATTTTTTAACCATGTAGTTTAATTTTCAAACAAAAAGAGCAAATTTTCAATAATTTTTTCAATTTAAATAATAAATTTTTAACTCAAAATATGTAGTTGAATTTTCAACCAAAAAGAGCAAATTTTCGATAATTTTTATAATTTAAATGATAAATTTCAAACTCAAAATATGTAGTTGAATTTTTAACCAAGAAGATTAGTTTCCTGCAAAAAAGAATTTTCAACAAAATACGTGAAGTTTAAAATTAAAAAAGATAAAGTTTTAACTAAAAATTGAATAAATAAATTTTCAGTTAAAAAAGTTAACTTTCCACAAGACAAAAACACAAATTTTTAACAAAAAAGTTTAATTTTTCAACCATGTAGTTGAATTTTCAACCAGGTAGTTGAATTTTCAACCAAAAAGAGCAAATTTTCAATAATTTTTTCAATTTAAATAATAAGTTTTTAACTCAAAATATGTCGTTGAATTTTGAACCAAGAAAATTAATTTCCTGCAAAAAAAGAATTTTTAACAAAATAAGTAAAGTTTAAAATTAAAAAAGATACATTTTCAACGACAAATTAAATAATTAAGTTTAATTTTCAACCCAGTAGATTAATCTTCTACAAAAAAAAAAAGAATTTTCAACAAAATTCATAAATTTTCACATACAATGGTGGAATCTTCAAGTGGATTAGTTAAAACAATTAAGTTTCAACAAAAACAAAACCGAATTTTCTACAATATAATTCAATTTAAAACCAAATCGATGAATTTTCAACTAAAATGATGCATGTTCAACATCAATAGCTGAATTTTTAAACCAAAATAATTAATTTTCAATCAAAATATTGAATACTTAACTGGAATAGTTAACTTTTCAAAACGAGAAAATTTATTTTCTACAAAAAAAGATACATTTTCAATAAAATACATACATTTTAAAAATAAAAAAACTATACATTTTCAACAAAAAATGGAAAAATTCAAATTTCAGTTTAAAAAATTAACTTTTAACTAAAAAAACAACAAATTTTCAACAGAATTGTTAAATTTTTTAACCAAAAAGTTCAATTTTCATATAAAATAATGAATTTTAAACTAAAAAAGATAAATTTTCAACCAAAAAGATGAAATTTCAATCGAAATAATGAATCTTTAACGGGAATAGTTAGATTTTCAACCAAGAAGATTAATTTTCTACCAAAGTTCACAGATTTTCAACAAAATACGTGAATTTCTAAATTGAAAAAGACAAATTTTCAACAAAAAATTGAATAATTAAATTTTCAGTTGAAAAAATTAACTTTAAACAACAACAAAAACACAGATTTTCAATAAAAGAGTTACATTTTTCCACCAAAGAGATAAATTTTTAATTTGAATTATGAATCTTTGAGAAAAAAAATGTTATAAAATGCGTTAACTCTTAACCAAGTAGTTGAATTTTTAACCAAAAAGAGCGAATTTTCAACTAAAAAAGATACATTTTCAACGAAAAATTAAAGAATTACATTTTCACTCTAAAAAATTCATTTTCAGCCAAAGAAATTAATTTTCAACTAATCTGATGGAATACTAAATTGGATTAGATAATTTTCAGTTAAAAAATTAATCTACAACCAAAGATAAAACGAATTTTCAACAAAATAGTTCAATTTTCAAACGAAGAAATGAATTTTCAACAAAATTAATGAATTTACAACCAAAAAAGATAGATTTTCAACAAAAAATTTAAGAGTGAAATTTTCAGCTAAAAGAATTTATTTTCAGCCAAAGAAATGATGTTTCAACTAATATGATGGAATCTTGAAATGGATTAGTTAAATTTTCAGTTAAAAAAATTAATATACACCCAAAAATAAAACGAATTTTCAACAAATAGTACAATTTTCAATCAAGGAGAAGAATTTTCAATTTAAATGGTGAATATTCAACTAGAACAGTTAAATTTTCAACCAAGAAGATTAATTTTTTAGCAAAAAAGACCAATTTTCAACAAAATATATGAATTTTCAAATTAAATATGACAAATTTTAAACGGAAAATTGAATATTTAAAATCAGATAAGATTGAATGAGATGAATTTTTAATTAAAATTATGAAGTATTCAACTAGTTTCGTTAAATTTTGAGTTTAAACAATTAATTTTCCACATGATAAAAATATTAACAAAATAGTTTAAAAAAAAGTTTAAACAAGAGTTTAAATTTTGACCAAGTAGTGTAATATTTAACCAAAAACATCAATTTGTAACTATAATGATAAAAAAACTAAGTTTAAAAAAATACATGAATTTTCAGCTAAAAAGGAAATATTGTCAACGAAAAATTGAAGATATGAATTAATTTTTAGCAAAAAAAATGAATTTTTAACAAATGAGTTTTACATTTAGCTAAGTAGTTGAACTGGTGAAAAAGATTAATTCTCAGTGAAAAATGTAAAGGTTGTTATTTCAACCAAAAAGTATATTTATTTTTAACCAAAAAGATTAATTTTCCACACAAAAATAAATTTTCAATAAAATACATGAATTTTCAGAGTAAAAAAAGATCAATTTTCAACCAAAAATTGAATAATTAAATTTTCTGTTAAAAAAATTAACTCTCAACAAAAAAAGAAACAAATTTTCAACAAAGTAGTTAATTTTTTAACTAAAGAGATAAAATTTTTATTTAAATGTTCAAATCAATTTATTTACAGCAAAAGAAATGAATTTTCAACTCACCTGATGGAATATTCAAGTGGATGAGTTGAATTTTCCGTTAAAAGAATTAATTTTCAAGCAAAAATACATTGAATTTTCCACAAAATAGTAGAATTTTCCACCAAAGTGATGAATTTTCAATTTAAATGATAAATCTTCACCCAAAAACATTAGATTTTAACAAATGAGTTTTAATTTCAGCTCAGTAGTTGAATTTTCAACGAATAAGATGAATTCTTAATGAAGAATGTAATAGTTGATATTTCAACCAAAAAATATGTTAATTTTTAATAAAAAACAATAGAATTCAACCAAAAAAGACAAATTTTCAACTAAGAAAGATTTTTCAGTCAAGAGAGAAGAAAAATTTCGACCAAACTGTTAAATTTTCAAGCCAAAGATCAATTTTTATCCAAGAAGATTAATTATCAATCAAATATGTACATGAGTTTTAAACCAAAAAATATAAATTTTCAACAAAAAACAAGATAGTTTTCAACAAATTATATGAATTTTCAACAAAAATGATGAATCTTTAATGGTAATAGTTTAATTTGTAAACAAAAAGATGAATTTCCAATTAAAATAATGAATCTTTAACCGAAATAGTTGAACTTTCAACCAAGAAGATTAATTTTCTGTCGAAAAAGACAAATTTAAAAAAAAAAAGATACATGAATTTTTGAATTAAAAAAGATCAATTTTCAACTCAAAATTGAATAACTAAATTTTCAGTTAAAAAAGTAAACTATCCTTAACAAAAAAACAAAAAATTTTAACAAAAAAGTTCAAATTTTCAACCAAAGAGATAAATTTTTTATTTAAATGATGAATCTTCAGTTTTTGAACCAAAAAGAGCGAACTTTCAACTAAAACAGATGCATTTCCAACAAAAAATTCAAGAGTTAAATTTCCAGTTAAAAAAAGTTATTCATATTTTATATTATTTTATATCACTTATATTATTAAATTTGAAATCAAAGAGATGCATTTTTAATTTCAATTATGAATTTTCAACTAAGAAGATTAATTTTCTGGCAGAAAAGACAAATTTTCAACAAAATACATGAATTTCAAAATTAAAAAAGATAAATTTTCAACGAAAAATTTAATAGTTAAATCAAGTTGAATGTGCAATTTAAAAAACTAATTTGCAACCAGTTAGATGAATGTTCAAATATAAGTTACATTTTTAGTTGATAGATTAATTTTGTTACAAAAAAAAACGAATTTCAACAAAATAGTTCATTTTGCAACTGGAATGGTTTAATTTCCAAAAAGAAGATGGATTTTTAATTAAAATAATCAATCAGTTGAAAAAAAAGTTTAACAAGAGTTTAAATTTCTACTAAGTAGTGATCAATTTATCAATATTTATCAATAGATCAATTCGCAACTGAAATGATGATCTTTAAACTGGAATAGTTGCATTTTGAACCAAGACGATGAAATTTAACAAAAAAATTAATTTTCTACCAAAAAAGACGAAGTTCCAACAAAATACATAAATTTTCAGCTGAAAATGATATATTTTCAATTGAAAATTGGAGATATTAGTTATTTTTTAGTTAAAAAAAAAAATTATTTTCAGCAAAAGAAATAAATTTTTAATTAATCTGGTGGGATATTCAACTAGATTAGTTAAATTTTGAGTTAAGAAATTAATTTTCAACCAAAAATAGCTCCAATATTCACAAAATAGTTCAATTTTCTACCCAAGAGATTAATTTTCAACAGAAAAGATTAATTTTCTACCAGAAAAGACGAAGTTTCAATAAAATACATTAATTTTCAACTAAAAAAGGTACAATTTCAACGAAAAATTGTAGATATAAGTTAAATTTTCAGTAAAAAAATTAATTCTCAACAAAATAGTTAAATTTTCTACCAAAGAGATGAATTTTTGATTTAAATTATGAATCTTGAACCAAAAAATATTCTAATTTAAAATAAAAAACAAATAAAATTCAACAAAGAAGACGAATGTTAAACTAAAAAAGACTCAATAAAAAACAATGTCAACCAAACTGTTGAATTTTCAAGCCAAAAAATGAATTTCCAACCAAGAAGATTGATTATCAATAAAATACATGAATTTTAAACCAAAATTAGAAATTTTTGACAAAGAATAGAATAGTTTTAAAAAAAATCCCTCACATTTTCCAGGTAGGGTAGACACCCTATTACTAAAAAGATCCTTTCCTTTTTAAAATCGTTTTTATTACAACTTAGTTTCAAATTCAACAATTATTTCTATCTCCAGACTTTAATTTCAAGTCATTATATTAAAAAAAAATTAATATGATACTTTAGGGGACCAGACTGCCGTAGCTTTCTGGTACAATCTGTGCCGAGGCATCGAATCCAGAACTTCCTTGTCTTCAGGAAAAATAGGTTCGCTCGGCAGACTGTAAAATTTGTCAAGTGGTGGCAACTGTTTTGCAGAATTGAGATGAAAATGATGAATGCGACAGCGAACTTTCACCTGCTCCTGCTTATTAATCGTCACCGTCACGTAAAATTCCTTATTTTCGTAATCCAAATTTGGCCCGGAAATGGTCTTTTCCGGCATTGTGATGGCTTCTTCTGGAACATAGACACCAGCTCGACGGAAACTGGTCCTTATGTGCCACATCTCCACGGTCCAGGGTGTTTCGAGATTCATGACGACTGATAAAAGCAAAGTCGAAAGAACGTTCATCGTTCTTTCCACAAATGGTGAAGAGAATGTCATTTTTCTGACTTCATCTTTTGAACGTCCATACTTCAGGATATTTTCCGGGGTTGCGTAAGTTGCTAAACCAGGAAGGAGGAGATTATTGTAGGCAAATGTGGGTTTGAGAGAAACTCGATCTCCTTTTTCTCCAATTCCTTCTACGTAATTCAGAAGGATAACGTCCAAGGGTTGGTGCTTTCGCAATTTTGTGTCCTCGACTAATTCGTAGATGAAGTGTCTGTGTTTGAACTTTTCATTGTAGGGCGCTCCTCCTTTCTTGTAGAGTCCTGGTGGGTACTTCCGCTTCAGAATAAACGTCGTCTGCAAGAGACAAATCGATTTTTAAGTGAAATTTTATTAAAGAGTGTCTACTCAAATCCTGGAAAAAAATTTCCAGACAATTCCAGGTTTTTTCAGGTATCTGAAGATTTTTGCAGGTTTTTAGAGGATAGGTGACTTCTTATTGGGACAAGTTTCTACGGATTTAAATGATATGCTTAATTCAGAATTAATCATTCCTTGAATTTGTTCCTAAGGTCGATGAATTTGAATAATAATTAAAACAATTTTTTATTTTATCTTCATTTATTCATTTTATTCTTCACGAAAATAGGAAAATATATTCTTTTAAGTAAATATATTAAATTCAACTTAAAACGCTTCGAATTCCTAACATTTCAAGTACAAATATAGCACTTTCAGAAAGATAGCGCAATAATCAAACAAATAATAGAATTTTTGACTAAAAAGGATGAATGTTCAACCAAATAGTCGAATTTTCAACAGGAATAGTAGAATTTTCAACCAAAAAGGTGAATTTTCAACTAAAATTATCAATCTTCAACTGGAATAGTTAAAAAATAACAGTCGAATACAACTTCTTGGTTGAAAGTAATATTTTTTGATCGAGGATTTTCAACTGTAATGTTGAAAATTTGTCTTCTTTGGTTGAATGCAACTGTTTTTGGTTTTAAATTAATATCTTTGTTGGTTGAAATATTAACTATTACATTTTTCGATGAAAATTCATCTACTTAGTTTAAAGTATAACTACTTTGTGAAAAATTAATTTTTGTTGTTGATTTATCATTTATTTCAAATACATTTTTTTTTAATTCAACCATTTAGTTTAAGATTCGTTTTCAATTGGTCGAAAATTAATTTCTCAACTAAAAATATAACTGTTCCATTTTTGGTTGAAAAGTTATCCTTTTTAGTTAAAGATTCATGTATTTTGTTGAAATTTCGTCTTTTGTGGTAGAATATTAATCCTCTTGGTGAAAAATCCATCTTTTTGGTTGACAATTCATTTCTTTGGTTGAAAATTTTACTATTTTATTGAAAATTTGTTCTTTACGGTTGAAAATTTTTAGTTGATATTTTAAGTTTAAAAAGTCAACTAGTCAGCTGAAAATTTATGTAAATTGTAGAAATTTCAAGTATTTGGTTAGAAATTTCTGTATTTTGTTGAAAATTCGTCTTTTGTGGTAGAATATTAATCTTCTTAGTGAAAAATCCATTTCATTGGTTGACAATTCATTTTTTTTTTTTTTTTTTGAAAATTTAACTGTTTTATTGAAAAATCGTTCTTTCTAGTAAAAATATGTTTTTTGACTGTAAATTTAACTGCTAAATTTTTGATTAACAATTTAGGTTTTCTGTATTTTCTTGAAAATTCGTCATTTCTGGTAGAATATTAATCTTCTTAGTGAAAAATTAATTTTTTTGTTGCTGAGAATTCATTTTTTCGTTGGAAATTTAACTGTTTTATTAAAAAATCGTTCTTTATGATAAAAATACAATTTTTGCTGTAAATTTAACAGCTACATTTTTGGTTAAAATATTATGTGTTCGTTTAAAAAATCAACTATTAGGTTAAAATTTTTGTAATTTATTGAAAATTCTTATTTTTTTGTATAAACTTCTTGGTCAAAAATTGAACTATTTGGATAAAAATGTATTTTGTTGATCTTCCAGAATAAACATTTATCTTTTTGTAGGAAAATTTTATTATTTGGTTGAAAAATCAACCGTTTTGTAGAAAACTCGTCTTTTTAGCCTTAAAATTTCACTTTTTGGTTCCAAATTTATCTATTTTGTTGACAATTCGCCTTTTACAGTAGAAAATTAATCTTCTTGGTTCAAAATTTATCTTTCTGGTTGAAAATGTAATTATTTGATTAAAAATTGAACTGTTTTGTAGAAAGCTCGTCTTTTTAGCTTTAAAATTATATTTTTGGTTCAAAATTTATATAATTTGTTGAAAATTTATTTTTTAAGTTAAAAACTAATTTTGTAGCGTAAAATATAACTATCTAACTGAAAATGACCTTTTTTGTTAAAATTTCATATTTTTAGGTTAAAAAATCTTCTTGGTTGCAAATGCAACAATTTGATTCAAAATGTATGTATTTGGTTGAGAATGTGTCTTTTTAGTAGAAAATAATTCTTCCAGGTTAAACATTTATCTTTTTGTTTGAAAATTTAATTATTTTATATTGAAAATTCAACTATTTTGTAGAAAGCTCGTCTTTTTGGCTTTGAAATTCCACTTTTTGGTTCAAAATTGATTTATTTTGTTGAGAATTTGTCTTTTATAGTAGAAAATCAATCTTCTTGATTGAAAATTTATCTTTTTGTTTGAAAATTTTATTATTTTATATTGAAAATTCAACTATTTTGTAGAAAGCTCGTCTTTTTAGCATTAAAATTCCACTTTTTGGTTCAAAATTTATCTATTTTGTTGAGAATTCGTCTTTGATGTCAGAAAATTAATCTTCTTGGTGAAAAATTTGACTTTTTTGACATGAAAATTCTACATTTTGGATGAAATTTTTTTCCTACACTGATTCAAAAATCTTTCTTTATTGAGAATTCAAGTATTTTGTTGAATCTTTTTTTTTCAATTACACTATTTCTGAATTGAAATTAAAATCTCCCTCCTTGGTTGAAAATTCGTGTTTCTGGTTTAAAAGTTCATCTGTTGTAGAAATTTTATCTTTTTTGGCTAAAAATACAACTGCTTGATTGAAAACTAATCTTTTTTGATCAAGGATTTTCAACTATGTTGCCAAAAAATCATATTATTTCGTTGAATTCAACTGTTTTTGGTTTCAAATTAAAATCCTTGTTAAACTAACTAAACTACTTTCTTAAAAATCTATTTTTTTTATTAAAAAATAATGTTGCCTAATAGATAATATAAATATTACATTTTTGGTTGAAAATTGATCTTTTTTATTCCAAAATTCATGTATTTTGTTGACAAGTCGTTTTTTTTTGGTAGAAAATTAATCTTCTTAGTTGAAAATTAATTTTTTTGTTGCAGATTTCTCATTTTAGTCAAAAATTAATTTTTGTGGTTGAAAATTTGTTTTTAATTGGATGAAAACTATTTTTTCGACTAAAAATTTAAATATTCCATTTTTGATTGAAAATTAATATTTTTTATTTGAAAATTCATTTATTTTGTTGAAAATAAATTTTTTTTTAACTGATAATATGACTTTTCCATTTTTTATTGAAAATTGATATTTTTTAGTTGAAAATTGATCTTTTTTAGTTTAAAATTCACGTCTTTTTTTAAAAATTCGTCTTTTTTGGTAGAAAATTAAGATTCTTGAATGAAAATCAGATTTCTTTCTTATTTCAGTTAAAAATTTATTTCTCTGGTTAAAAATTGAACTATTTTGTTGAAAATGTATTTTTGAAGCGCAAATAGAACTATTCTATTTTTGGTTGGAAAGTGATCCCATTTATTTGAAAATTGGGGTATTTTGTTGAAAATTAATATATTTTATAGAAAATTCAACTATTTTGTACAAAATTCGTTTTTTCTATTAAAAATTAATTTTTTCAAAGAAAATTCACTTGTTCCATTTTTGGTTAAAAGTTGATCGTTTTAGTTTCAAAAAAATCAACTATTAGGTTAATAATATATGTAATTTGTTGCAAATTCTTTTCTCTGTTTGGCACAAAAAATTAATCTTCCTGATTGAAAATTCAACTATTTAGTTAAAAATTTATGTATTTTTTTTAGAATTCGTATTTTTTTAGTAGGAAATCAATCTTCTTGGTTGAAACTTTATTTTTTTTTGGATAAAATGTAATTATTGGCTTGAAAACTCAACTGTTTTGTAGAAAGCTCGTCTTTTTAGCTTTAAAATTCTACTTTTCGGTAAAAAATGTATGTATTTTGTTAAAAATGTATTTTTTAGGTTTGAAATTGATTTTTTTAACGTAAAATATAACTATCTTATTGAAAATGACCTTTTTTGTTGTAACTTCATATTTTTAAGTTGAAAATTCAACTGCTTTATATAGTTGTCTTGAAAATTCAATATTTTGATAGAAAATTGAACTATTTTGTAAATGATTCGATCTTTTTATACTAAAATTTAATTTTTTTTTTTTAATGAAAATTTAACTGTTCCATTTTTGGGTAAAAGTTGATCTTTTTAGTTTAAGAAATCAACTATTCGGTTGATGTAATTTGTTGAAAATTCTTTTTTTTATAGAAAAATAATCTTCTTAGTTGGAAATGCAACTATTTGGTTAAACATTTATGTATTCTGTTGAGAATTCGGCTTTTTAAGTAGAAAATTAATCCTCTTGGTTGAAAATTGATCTTTTGGGTTGAAATGTAATTATTTGATTCAAAATTTAACTGTTTTGTAGAAAGCTTGTCTTTTTAGATTTGAAATTCAACCCTACGGTTAAAAATTGATGTATTTCGTTAAAAATTATTTTTTTTCAGTTAAAAGCTAATTTTTAACGTAAAATATAACTATATTTGATTGAAAATGACCTTTTTTTGTTTAAACTTTATATTTTTGGATTAAAAAATCTATAGTTTGGTAGAAAATTTAACTGTTTTGTAGATGATTTGTTCTTTTTATATTAAAAATTAATTTTTTAAATGAAAATTTCACTGTTCCATTTTCGGGTAAAAATTGATCTTTTCAGTTTGAAAAATTAACTATTCGTATGAAAATGTATGTAAATTGTTGAAAGTTCTTTATTTTGTATAGAAAATTAATCTTCTCGGTTGAAAATGCAACTATTTGGTTAGAAATTTATGCAGTTTGTTCAAAATTCGTCCTTTTTGTAAAAAAATCTTCTCGGATGAAAATGCAACTATCTGGTTGCAAATTGATGTATTTTGTTGAGAATTTGTCTTTTTTAGTAGAAAAATAATCTTCTTGGTTTAAAATCATCTTTTTTTTGTCACAGATTGGTTGAAAACTATTTTTTACATACAAATTTAACTATTCCATTTTTGGCTGAAAATTTATATTTTTTATTTGAAAATTAATTTTTTTAACTGATAATATAACTTTTCCATTTCTTATTGGAAATTGATCTTTTTTAGTTGAAAATTCACGTATTTTGTTGAAAATTCGTCTTTTTGGTAAAAAAATAATATTCTTTATTGAAAATAAGATTTATTTCAGATAAAAATTTATTTCTGCGGTTTAAAATGTAACTATTTTGTTGAAAATTCGTTTTTTCTATGAACATTTTTTTTTTCAATGAACATTTACCTGTTCCATTTTTGGTTAAAAGCTGATTGTCTTATTTTGAAAAAATCAACTATTAGGTAGAAAATGTATGTAATTTGTTTAAAATTCTTTTTTTTTTTTTTGTAGAGCAAATTAATCTTTCTTGGTTGCAAATGCAACTATTTGGTTAAAAATGTGTGTATTTTGTTGAGAATGTATCTTTTTTAGTAGAAATTTAATCCTCTTGGTTGAAATTCGGATTTCTTTCTTATGTCAGTTAAAAAATTTATGTGGTTAAAAATTGAACTATTTTGTTGAAAATTCGTCTTTTTTAGTAGGAAACTAATCCTTTTGGTTAAAAATTTATTTATTATTTTTATTTTTATTATTTATGATTATTTATTATTATAACTTCTTATTTTTAGGTTCAAAAATCTCTTTGGTTGCAAATACAACTATTTGGTTGAAAATTTATGTATTTTGTTGAGAATTCGTCTTTTTTAGTAGAAAATGAATCCTTTTGGTTGAAAATTTATCTTCTTGGTTAAAAATGTAATTATTTGATTGAAAATTCAACTGTTTTTGAAGAAAGCTTGTCTTTTTAGCTTTAAAATTCTACCTTTGGGTTAAAAATTGATGTATTTAGTTGAAAATAATTTTTTTCAGTTAAAAGCTAATTTTTTAACGTAAAATATAACTATATTTGATTGAAAATGACCTTTTTTGTTGAAACTTCATATTTTTAGGTTAAAAATGCTATAGTTTGGTAGAAAACTTAACTATTTTATATCTGATTTGTTCTTTTTATATTAAAAATTAATTTTTTAAATGAAAATTTCACTTTTCCATTTTTGGATAAAAATGGATCTTTTCCGTTTGAAAAATTAACTATTCGGTTGAAAATTTATGTAAATTGTTGAAAGTTCTTTATTTTGTATAGAAAATTAATCTTCTTAGTTGAAAATTGATGTATTTTGTTGAGAATTTGTCTTTTTTAGTAGAAAACTAGTCTTTTTGGTTAAAAATGTAACTTTTTGTTGGAAAATTTAATTATTTTGTATTGAAAATTCAACTATTTTGTTGAGAAATCGTCTTTGTAGTAGAAAATCAATCTTCTTGGTTGAAAATTTCTTTATTTATTATTTTTATTTTTATTATTTATTATCATTTATTATTATAACTTTATATTTTTAGGTTCAAAAATCTCTTTAGTTGCAAATGCAACTATTTGGTTGAAAATTTATGTATTTTGTTGAGAATTCGGCTTTTCAAGTAGAAAATTAATCCTCTTGGTTGAAAATTTATCTTTTGGGATAAAATTGTAATTATTTGATTGAAAATTCAAGTGTTTTGTAGAAAACTTCTCTTTTTAGCTTTGAAATTCAACCCTTCGGTTAAAAATTGATGTATTTCATTGAAAATTATTTTTTAAAATTAAAAACTGATTTTTTAACGAAAAATATAACTATATTTGATTGAAAATGACCTTTTTTGTTTAAACGTTATATTTTTGGATTAAAAAATCTATAGTTTGGTAGAAAATTTAACTATTTTGTAGATGATTTGTTCTTTTTATATTAAAAATTAATTTTTTAAATGAAAATTTCACTGTTCCATTTTTGGGTAAAAATTGATCTTTTCCGTTTGAAAAATTAACTATTCGGTTGGAAATTTTTGTAAATTGTTGAAAGTTCTTTATTTTGTATAGAAAATTAATTTTCTTAGTTAAAAATTAATGTATTCTGTTGAGGATTTGTCTGTTTTAGTAGAAAACTAGTCTTGTTGGTTGAAAATTTATCTTTTTGTTTGAAAATTTAATTATTTTATTTTGAAAATTCAAATATTTTGTTGAGAAATCGTCTTTTGTAGTAGAAAATTAATCCTCTTGGTTGAAAATCAGATTTCTTTCTTATGTCAGATAAAAAATTTATGTGGTAAAAATTGAACTAATTTGTTGAAAATTCGTCTTTGATTGGTTGAAAATTTATTTTTCAAGCGAAAATAGAACTATTCTATTTTTGATTGAAAAGTGATCCCTTTTATTTAAAAATTGGTGTATTTTGTTTAAAATTAATATATTTGATAGAAAATTCAACTATTTTGTATAAAATTCGTTTTTTCTATTAAAAATTAATTTATTTTTTTGAGAATTCGTCTTTTTTAGTAGAAAATCAATCTTCTTGGTTGAAATTTTTTTTTTTTGTCACAATGTAATTATTTGATTGAAAATTCAACTGTTTTGTAGAAAACTTGTCTTTTTAGCTTTGAAATTCAACCCTTCGGTTAAAAATTGATGTATTTCATTGAAAATTAATTTTTTAAATTAAAAACTGATTTTTTAACGTACATTTTTGGATTAAAAAATCTATAGTTTGGTAGAAAATTGAACTATTTTGTAGATGATTTGTTCTTTTTATATTAAAAATTAATTTTTTAAATGAAAATTTCACTGTTCCATTTTTGGGTAAAAATGGATCTTTTCCGTTTGAAAAATTAACTATTCGGTTAAAAATTTATGTAAATTGTTGAAAGTTCTTTATTTTGTATAGAAAATTAATGTTTATAGTTGAAAATTGATGTATTTTGTTGAAAATTTGTCTTTTTTAGTAGAAAACTAGTCTTCTTGGTTAAAAATTTATCTTTTTGTTTGAAAATTTAATTATTTTATATTGAAAATTCAAATATTTTGTTGAGAAATCGTCTTTTGTAGTAGAAAATTAATCCTCTTGGTTGAAAATCAGATTTCTTTCTTATGTCAGATAAAAAATCTATGTGGTTAAAAATTGAACTATTTTGTTGAAAATTCGTCTTTGATTGGTTGAAAATTTATTTTTCAAGCGAAAATAGAACTATTCTATTTTTTGGTGAAAAGTGATCCCTTTTATTTGAAAATTGGTGTATTTTGTTGAAAATTAATATATTTGTTAGAAAATTCAACTACTTTCTAAAAAAATCATTTTTTCTGTTGAAAATTAATTTATTTTTTTTAGAATTCGTCTTTTTTAGTAGAAAATCAATCTTCTTGGTTGAAAATTTATTTATTTATTATTTTTATTATTTATTATTATAAATTCATATTTTTAGGTATAAAAATCTCTTTGGTTTGAAAATTCGTCTTTGATTGGTTGAAAATTTATTTTTCAAGCGAAAATAGAACTATTCTATTTTTGATTGAGAAGTGATTCCTTTTATTTGGAAATTGGTGTATTTTCTTGAAAATTTATATATTTTGTTGAGAATTCGTCTTTTTTAGTAGAAAATAAATTTATCATGATTTATTATTATAACTTCATATTTTTAGGTTCAAAAATCTCTTTGGTTGTAAATGCAACTATTTTGTTAAAAATTGATGTATTTAGTTGAAAATATTTTTTTTTTCAGTTAAAAGCTAATTTTTTAACGTAAAATATAACTATATTTGATTGAAAATGACCTTTTCTGTTGAAACTTCATCTTTTTAGGTTAAAATGCTATAATTTGGTAGAAAACTTAACTATTTTGTAGATGATTCGTTCTTTTTATATTAAAAATTAATTTATTAAATGAAAATTTAACTGTTCAATTTTTGGGTAAAAATTGATCTTTCTAGTTTACAAAATCAACTATTTGGTTGAAAATTTACGTAATTTGTTAAAAGTTCTTTATGTTGTATAGAAATTAATCTTCTTGGTTTAAAATTCATCTATTTGGTTGAAAATTTATTTATTTTGTTGAGAATTCGTCTTTTTAATAGAAAATTAATCCTTTGGTTGAAAATTTCTTTATTTATTATTTTTATTTTTGTTATTTATTATTATTTATTATTATTTATTATTATTTATTATTATTTATTATTAT
>CAKNXH010062053.1:52857-70148 GCA_932178445.1 Andricus quercusramuli | reverse complement strand
AATTAATTTCTCCGGTTAAAAATTAAACTATTTTGTTAATAAATCGTTTTTTTGTTGTTAAGAATTTAGTTTTTTAACTGCAAATATAATCATTCCATTTTTTGTTGGAAATTTATTTCTTTTAGTTGAAAATTCACGTATTTAGTTGAAAATTCGTCTTTTTTAGTAGAAAATTAATCTTTACGGTTGAAAATTCATCTTTTTGGTCGCAAATTCAGGTATTTGGTTCAAACTAATTTTTTTTTCATTAAAATTTTATCATTATAGTTGAGAATTAATTTCTCCGGTTAAAAATTAAACTATTTTGTTAAGAAATCGTTTTTTTGTCGTTAGGAATTAAATTTTTGAACTGCAAATATAATTATTCCATTTGTGGTTGAAAATTTATTTATTTTAGTTGATAGTTTATGCATTTAGTTGAAAATTCGTCTTTATTAGTAGAAAATTCATCTTTCTTAGTAGAAAATTAATCTTTTTTTAGTAGAAAATTAATCTTTATGTTCGAAAATTCATCTTTTTGGTCGCAAATTCAGGTATTTGGTTAAAATAATTTTTTTGATTAAAATATCATCATCATAGTTAAAAATTAATTTTATCGGTTGAAAATTAAACAATTTTGTTAAGAAATCGCTCTCTTGTTGTTAAGAATTTAGTTTCTTTAACTGCAAATATAATTATTCCATTTTTGGTTAAAAATTTATTTCTTTTAGTTGAAATTTCATGTATTTAGTTGAAAATTAATCTTTATGATTGAAAATTCATCTTTTTGGTCGCAAATTAGGGTATTTGGCCCAAAATAATTTTTTTTTTTATTCAAATGTTATAATTATAGTTGGAAATTAATTTCTTCGGTTAAAAATTGAACAATTTTGTTAAGAAATCGATCTTGTTGTTAAGAATTAAGTTTTTTAACTGCAAATATAATTATTCCATTTTTTGTTAAAAATTTATTTCTTTTAGTTGAAAATTCGTCTTTTTTAGTAGAAAATTAATCTTTATAGTTGAAAATTCATCCATTTTGTAGCAAATTGAGGTATTTGGTTCAAAATAATTTTTTTTCATTAAAATTATCAAAAAATTATCATAATTATTTCATTTTTTTAAATTAATTTCTTTTAGTTGAAAGCTCATGTCTCTTTCATTGAAAATTTGTCTTTTTTGGTAGAAAATTAATCTTTATGCTTGAAAAATCATCTTTTTTGTCGAAAATTCAACTGTTTGGTTCAAAATTAATTTTTTATTGAAGATTCATCATTATAGTCAGAAATTAATTTCCTTTATTATACAATAAACTTTTTTGTTGAAAATTCATCTTTTAAGGTAGATTATTAATATTTTTTTGTTGAAATTTTATCTTTTTCAGTTTAAAATTCATGTTGAAAATTCGTTATTTCGGGTTCAACTCGACTGTTTTTTTATGGAAAATTGAAATCTTTGTAGTTTTAAATATAAATTATATATTTTTCTTTGAGAATTCATCTTTTTTGCTTCAAAATTCTACTACTTGGGTAAAAGTTAAAATTGTTTGATAAAAATTCATTTTTTGTTTGAAGATTCATCTCTTTGGTTAAAAGTTCAACTATTTTGTTGAAAACTCGTTTTTTGGCTGAAGATTCATTCCTTCGGTTAAAATTCAATTACTTTGTTGAAAATTCGTGTTGTGGATTAAAAATTCATCCCTTTGGTTGAAAATCGTATTATTTTGCAAAAAAATCTTTTTTTTTTCAAGTTAACTTTTTAATGAAAATTCAACTATTTCAGTTGTTGAAAATTCGTCTCTTGGTTTAATTCAACTGTTTCTAATTTAAAATTAAAATCTTGTTGCGTTGAAATATCAAATATTATATTTTTCGTTAAGGATTTATCTTTTTTGGTTGAAAATTCAACTTCGTGGTTAAAAGTACAACTATCGTGTTAAAAATCATTTTTTGGCTGAAAATTCAACTCTTTGTTTGTCAATTTAATTATTTTGTTGAAAATTCGTCGTTTTTTGTACAACTTAACTGTTTTTTATTTGAAATGAAAAATGTTTTCTTTTTGTAATATTAGCTATTAAATTCTTTGTTAAGAATTCCTCTTTTTGAGTTGAAAATTTATTTTTTCTAGTTGAAAATTCAAATGTCTTCTAAAAAAATGATCTTTTTAGCTTGAAAATTCAACTATTTCGTTCAAAAATGAACTTTTTGTTGAAAAATTGTTTCTTTTGCTTGAAAATTCAACTATTTGATCAGAAATTAATTTTTGTTTGGGAAAGTTCAACTATTTTGCTGGAAAACTCAACTCTATCGTTGAAAATTCATCTCTTTTGATTGAAAATTCAACCATTTTGTTTGAAATATGATATATTTCGACTTGAAATCTTAGGAATTTGAAGCTTTGTATATTGAATTCAGTATATACCTACATTAATTTTATTTTCAAGAATTTCTTGCACTATTTTTGATAATAATCGCCCTATTTTCCCTGTTCTGAGATAATTTTGAGCTCTGAAATTGAAAAAAGATACTTCATTTTATTATTCTTTAAATTCTCCTCATCACGTTTTACATAATCAAGAATAATTTACATCCCAAAGTTCTTTTTATACTTATTTTTAGTGACACCGTAGGAAGAATATTGTCATAATTAACAATGATATTATTTATTGCAGAGGTAAAATGGAATCCCAAAATTCAGAGATGTTAACTTCCTACGATGAAGATGAAATAGCCGAGAAGGCTCATCCTGAAATCGAGGGAGAATATTTTCTAGTACCCGATATTCCTGAAAATGTCCAAGATGACATCCAGGCCATCGTCGAGGAAGAAAGTACATCGATATCTCAAATGTGCAGAATATGCGCTTCCGTAAACGGTCATTTGGTTCCAATTTTTAAAGAGGATGGACTCGAACACGATTTATGCAAAAAAATAAATAAACATCTACCTATAAAAGTATTTATCCCAAATTTTAGTTAACTTCTGGATTCAATTTTTAAATATTTGAATATTTTCATGTGTTTTTTTTTTCTATTTAGGTGACTAAGAACGACATTTTACCTCTTCAATTATGTTATCAATGTGCCGCTACTTTGATCGCCTGGGACGAAATTTCCGATGGCTGTTTAAAAGCTCAAAATCAACTTTTACTACTTCAGGAACAACAGAGGGTTCGTCTTTTATTTAATAATAAATTGTATTAAAAAATTTATTTTTGAATTAAAATTGTTTAATGTTATTAACCAATTAATTTTTTTTAATTACAGCGTTCACAGGTTGAAGTAGAAAAACTTGTGCTGGAAGAAACTGGGAAAGTTGATGAAAAATCTGTCGTAAGTTTGAAGAAATTAGCCTCGATTTACTTTATTTTTAGGACTGCCACACATTTTTAGCCATTTTTTTAAAGGAAAATAACCCTTTAGTCTCTTTAATCCATCTCGTTTTAGATTTTATTTTTGAAAAAATCACTCTTCCCTATTTCCCTTTTTTAATGAATTCCGATTTCTCCCGCATTTTGAAGAAACTTCCGCTTTTTCTTGTTATTTTGCGAACTGAATAAATATAACCCAATACGAAAATCCAATTTTTTGTTGTTGAAACTATCATATTTTTAGTTCAGAATTCATCTTTTTTTGGGTAAAAATTGTATTATTTGATTGAAAATGTAATTATTTGATTGAAATCTAAAATATTTGGTTGAAAACTCATATTTTTTGGTCGAAAATTCGACTGGTTTCTTGAAATTTCCTTTTTTCAGGATAGAAAATTTATATTTTTTGGTAGAAAAATCATCTTTCTTGGTTAAAAATTAATCTTTTTTGTTGAAATGCATCTCTTTTGCTTGAAAGTGCAACTATTTGGTTGCATTTTTTTTCAATTCAGAAATTTGGTTGATAATTCATCTTTCTTGGTTGAAAATTCCCTTTTTTCTTGAAAATCCATTTTTTCGGGAATAAAAGTCAACTGTTTTGATGAAAATTCATTTTTTTTGTTTGTAAAAATTAATCTTCTTGTGTGAAAACTCATCTTTTTGGTTAGAAATTGAACTATTTGGTTAAAAGTTCATCTTTTGGTTGAAAATTCAAATATTTGTTTGGCAATTAATAATTATTTTGTTTTGGTTGAAGATTGAACTATTTTGTTACAAATTTATTTAATTCGTTGAAGATTCATAATTTTAGTTAAAAATTCATATTTTTGATTGAAAAAAAACGGTTTGGTTGAAAAATTGTCTTTTTTGTTAAAAAATTTATCCTCTTGGCTGAAATGAATGTTTTTGGTTAAAAATTCATTTAATTTATTGAAATTTCATCTCTTTCAGTAGAAATTTAATCTTTTTTTTTTTTTTTTTTTTGTTAAAAATGCAACTTTGGTTAAATTATTCATTTTTTTTTGGTTGACAATTCAAATATTTTGCTGAATATTCGTTTTTTGGTTGAAAATTTAATCATTTGGTTTTTTTTTGGTTTTAAATCCATTTTTGTAACTGAAAATTTAACTATTCCTTTTTCTTTTAGTAGAGACTTCGTCTATTTGTTGAAAATTGGCCTTTAGGGAGAAAATTTATCTTCTTGGTTGTAAATGAATGTTTTTGGTTAAAAAATGGTCTATTTTATTTGAAAAATTCATGTATTTTGGTAGAAATTTAATCTATTTTAGTTAAAAATGCAACTTTAGGGTGACTTATTCATATTTTTTCTTGAAAATTTATTTCTGTGGGTCAAAATTAAACTATTATGTTGAAAATTCGTGTTTTTTTGTTGTTGAAAATTTATTCCTCTAAGTGAAAATTTAACAAGTCTATTTTGAGTTGAAAATTTCTCTGTATTTGTTGAAAATTCATGTATTTTGTTGAAAATTGCCTTTTTTGATACAAAATTAATCTTTTTTGATGAACATTCATTTCTTGGGCGAATATTCATCAGTTCGACATCAAATTCATATCTTTGCTTGGAAATTCAACTATGAGGTTGAAAATTAATTTCTTTACTGATAACTTAAATATTCTATTTTAAGTGAAAAATTGATCTGTTTCATGTGAAAATCCAATTATTCTGTTGAAATTTCATACGCTTTGGTAGAAAAGTAATCTCATTAGTTAATTAGAATTATTTTTGAGTTGAAGGAAGTTTAGAACATTTAAAAAATGTTTTCATCCTTAAAAAATTTTCATAAACAAATTCAGAGCTTGGCCATTTTTCAACGAACAGCCTATTTTTCAGCAAATAGGCTTTTGGCTTTTCAACGAATTGGCTCAATTTTTTTACAGAATCAACTAAGAATATCTTCCCGATTACTGTTTTGTATGATGCTTTGCAAATTTCAAAAATTATTATTTCAAAGAATTAAGAGTTTGGCCATTTTTTAACGAATGGGCTCAATTTGTTTACGGAATTACCAAAAATGTATTTCCAATAACTCTTTTTTGTGATACTTTGCAAATTTACAATAGTTATTAATTATTTAAGCAATTTTTATTAACATATTCAGAGTTTGGCTATTTTTCAAGGAATAGGCACAATTTGTTCACGGAATCAAATAAGAATGTCTCCGATTACTCTTCCTTATGTTGCTCAATTTTTTCAAAAATTAAATAAGAATATCATGCCCATGGTTTTTTTTTATAATTCTCTGTCAATTTACAAGATTTATTAATTATTCAAATAATTTTCATAAACAAATTAAGAGTTAAGCTATTTTTGAAGAATAGGCTCAATTTGTTTCTAGAATCAATAAAGAATGTATTTCCATTATCTCTTTTCTACGATACATTTCACATTAACAATAATTATTAATTATTTAAGCAATTTTCATAAACATATTCAGTTTTGCTGTTTTCGAAGAATAAGCTCATTTTTTTTACAAAATTAATTTAGAATATCTTTCCAATGACTCTTTCTAGTTTGCTTTGTAAATTTACAAGAATTATTAATTATTTAAACAATTTCGATTGAAAAATTCAGTGTTTGGCTGTTTTTCAATGAATAAGCTTAATTTTTTACAAAATTAACTGAGAATATCTTTCCGATGACTTTTTTCTATAATGCTCTGCAAATTTCCAAGATTTAATAATTATTTAAACAATTTTCTTAATTAAATTAGGAGTTTCGCTATTTTTTAAAGAATAGGCTCAATTTTTTCCGGGATCAACAAAGAATTTTTTTCCAATACCTCTTTTCTGCGATACTTTTCACATTCATAATAATTATTAGTTATTTCAACAATTTCTAGAAAGGTATCCAAAGCTTGGCTATTTTCAACGAATAAGCTAAATTTTTTTATAGAATTAACCAAGAATATTTTGTCGATTACTCTTTTCTATGAGGCTAAGAAAGTCTTTCTCGTGACTCTTTTATATGTTGCTTGTATATTTACAAGAATGATCAATTATTTAAACAAATTCCATGAATAAATTCAGAGCTTGTTTATTTTTTAACGAATTGGCTCAATTTATTTACGGAACTAAAAAGAATGTATTTATAATAAGTCTTTCCTACGTTACTTTGCAAATTTACAATAATTATTTATTATTTCAACAATTTTCATAAAGATATTCAGAGTTTGGCTATTTTTCAACGAATAGTCACAATTTGTTTACAGAATAAATAAAGCATGTTCTTCAAATAACTCTTTCTTGTGATGCTTTAGAAATTTACAATAATTTTTAATTATTTGAACCATTTTTATAAACATACTCAGAAATTTGATTGTTTTCAACGAATAGGCTCAATTTGTTTACGAAGTCAACTAAAAATATCTTCCCGACGACTGTTTTCTATGTTTCTTTGTAAATTTAAAAGAATTTTCAATTATTTAAACAATTTCGGAATATAATAAGGAAAATAATAAATATAATAAGGAATTAAAATAATAAGAGTTTGGCTATTTTTCAATGAATAGGCTCAATTTTTTACAGAATTAAGTAAGAATATCTTTCCAGTGACTTTGCTATAATACTTTGCAAATTTCCAAGAATGAATTATTATTTAAACAATTTTGATAAAGAAGTTAAGAGTTTGCCTATTTTTTAAAGAATAGGCTCAATTTTCTTACAGAATCAATAAAGAATGTTTTTCAAATAACTTATTCCTATGATACTTCGAAAATTTACAATGAATATTAATCATTTAAACAATTTTCATAGAAATATTCAGAGTTTGTGTTTTTATCAAGGAATAGACACAGTTTGTTGACGAAGTCAACTCAGATTGTCTTTCAGATTACTCTTTTCTATGTTGTTTTGTAAATTTTCATTTAGTAAAGATTTATTAATTATTTAAACAATTTTCATGATCAAATTAAGAGTTTGATCATTTTTCAAATAATAAATACAAATTAAAAATACATATTAAAATATCTTGTGGCAGCCCTGATAATATTTAATAGCAACTGAAATTGTTCATTTATTTTTAGGAGGAGAACAATGAACTGAAATACGTGAATGTCGAAACCGCTGGAGGCTCAGATGCAGAAAGGTAATATATATATTTTTAAATATAAAATATTTAAGAAATGGTCACAGTTGTATCGTCGAAAAGAGTTGGATCTCGTAAAATAATTACTTGAAAACTTCTATTGAAGCCGAAAGCTTAAAAACTTAAAAAGGTCCAACTTTTTTCTCACGTCTTCATTTTGCGAATGAAAGATGTTTAGGTAAATAAATTTACCGCCTTAAAATCTCCACGGAAGGGAAAATATTGGAAAGAAATCTCGAAGAACGAAAGCAAAGCCAGATAAGTCAGAATTAATACAACGAGTCAAAACGACGTTCGCGATTTGAAATAACGCGACAGATCCGAATGTCCGGAGTCAAGTTTCGACTATTTTGCAGGTCCAGTAGAGCCCAGACATCATTTAAAGTATTCCTTGATACGCAAAATATACTTCGGAGGAGAAGGAAAAGCATGGAGAAATCAATTTTAAACCCCCCAATTGGCGACGAGCCAGGAGACGCGAAAGATGAATTGAAACACGAAGATCAAGGTGAAGAAACGGAATTTCAAATCGGTTGGGAAGTTACCAACAGCGATGGTGAAGAATTTCACTGGAAATGTAAAATTTGCGAGCAGAAATTCGAGTCTGCGATTGAATTAAATGATCACGCAAAACTTCACAATTCCAAGAAATCTTATAGATGTCGCGAATGCGGAAAGGGCTTCAAACTCAAGGACTCGTACATCCGACACAGTCGAATTCACAAAGATGAACGGCCTTACACTTGTCACGTTTGTGGAAAACAATTTCGAGATTCTGGAGGACTTTCTCGTCACTTGAAGGATGTTCACGCTAAAGTCAAGAATTTCCCCTGCGATCTTTGTGGAAGCAGTTTCGCTTCAAAGGCAACCAGAGACGATCATCGAAGAACTCACACTGGTGAAAGACCCTACGTTTGTGATTGTTGTGGGAAAACATTCAAATCCAAGGCCTCGCTTTATATTCACAGCAAACTTCACACGGATGAGTTTCCTCATCCGTGTGCCTATTGCGCGAAGAAATTTCGAAGAAGGCAGGAGATGTTGGCTCATGTGACAACGCACACTGGCGAGAAAAACTATGTTTGTGATGTTTGTCACAAATGTTTCCGGGTGAAGTCAGAACTCCGGAGACATCAGTTAGTTCACTCAGAGGAGAAACCTTTTGTCTGCACGAAATGCGGTGTGGCGTTTCGTCAGAAGCGTTATCTGAACAATCATGTCAAGACGAGGCATATCGAACCCTTGAAAAACTGTTAGGGTCAGGGTGGCCACTGGACCGGGAAATCGGAATTTTTGAGAGAAAGGTAAAGATCGGAAACTGGTAGTGAATATAACTAATTTTGTTTCCAATTTACAGACTTAGTTGAAAGTAAGTCTGATGCCGGTTTGAGTTCAAAATTTGAGTGGCCACCCTGTTTATGTTTGCAGGTGCAGCGCGCCGAGGACATCTTTCGCGACCTACTGTTCCATTAAGCCTAGAAGACCTGAGTCCCAAGAGTTACTAAATCCCGAACTTCAGGATTCAACTCTGATCTCAACAGTTTCGCAAGAATATACCTGTGAAAATTGTCGTTCGACGTTCAAGCGAAAATCCCTTCTGAAGTATCATCTCCTCAACTGTTGTTCAAACACCCAACTTGGAATAGAAGAAAGCCAAGGAAAGGAAAATGAGTCTTCCAATCGGCGCAGAAGAAAGCGTCAGAAATCATATCCTTGCATGCACTGCGATTACGAAACCAAGAGGAAAAAGATCCTAGATGCTCACACTTTAGAAGCTCATCCAGAGTTGATACCGAATAATAAAAGAAGCATCGATAAAGAGGCAGTTGACCAAGCAAAAATGGAAGTTGACGGTAAAATCTACTACCACTGCACCGAGTGCGGTAAAAATCTCTACTCTCCGTACACTTTTTCCTGGCACAAGCGAATCCACACTGGTGAAAGACCCTTCACCTGCCACCTCTGCGGGAAACAATTCCGAGTTAATCAGGGCTTGGGTCGTCACCTACGAGAAACTCACGCCAGGATCAAAAAATTCCCCTGTGACATTTGCGGGCGAATGTTCACCACGAAACGAAATGTTGAAGATCATCGACGAATCCACACAGGCGAGAGACCCTATGTCTGCAATATTTGCGGAAAAGCCTTCAAACAAAAGGCCTCACTATTTGTCCACAATCGCACACACTCGGATTTGTTTCCTTTCAAGTGTTCGTACTGCAATCAAGGATTTCGAACGAAAACCCCACTGATGGTTCACATAACAAAGCACACTGGCGAAAAACCGTACGCTTGTGACATCTGCAATCGACATTTTAGAATCAAATTTGAACTGAAGAGACATCGACTTGTTCACTCGGATGAAAAACCCTGGCGATGCAGTGACTGTGACCAGTGTTTCCGACAAAAGCGGTATCTTGTTAATCACAGGAAAGCTAATCACATCGCAATTGCAAAAGAGTAATTACTACAACTGTGACCTTTTTCTCGATTGTTTCTTAGAAGGCTAAGCCGAAAGTTTGTTTGCAGGTCGGAACTGAATCAAAAACCGAATGGATTTATCTTCGTCGAATTGATAGAAGACCATGAAGGAACGAATAGAAAGCCAGGCTCTAAATCCAGACGAAAACGGATGCATTTACTACACGAGGATTGCAGCCTGAATCGAAGACTTGAACTTAATCAAGTCAAGACTGTCGTTGAGGGTATAACATACTACAAGTGTCCTGATTGTTCCAAGAGTCTCCGAAGTATCTACAATTATTTTGTGCATCGGAGAGGTCATCTCGGCGAGCGACCCTTCACTTGTCACGAGTGTGGAAAAAGTTTCCCCTCCCTTTCCGGCCTCAATCGACACGTCCGTGATGTTCACGTGGGTTTGAAGAAACACAAGTGTGATATTTGCGGCAGACCTTTTGCCTCGAAAGTTGCCAAAGACGAGCACCGACTCACACACACTGGGGAGAGACCTTATGTCTGTGAAATCTGCGGGAAAGCCTTCACCCAAAAAGCCTCTTTGCATGTGCACAAGCAATTCCACTCTAAGGATTTGTCCCACCGGTGCACGATGTGTAATCGTGGATTTAAAAGAAAGCAGGAACTGAACAAGCACATTTTGACGCACACCGGGCAAAAACCGTTTGCTTGTGACTTTTGTGGCAAATGTTTCCGCAGCCAGGGCTGCATCAGTCGGCACAAAAGGACGCACAGCAAGCTGAAGATCCACAAGTGCAATTTGTGTGGCGCTACTTTCGCCCAAGAACGATATCTCAAAAATCATCTTCAGAACAAACACAAGGATTGATGGTTGGATGTTTGTTTTCCAGGTGGAAGATCGTTGATGAAGGAGAGAGATTTACTGGCGAGGAGTTGAAACTGGAAGAAGCGAAAACTGTGTTTCAGGGTCGATTTGCTTACTGTCTTAGCTTCAAGAAATTCATTTTCACCAAGCAAGGCTTCACCAGACATATTCGTTGTCAGTTGGGACAGAAGATTAAATATAATTAATTAATTAATTAATTTAAAAAAGATTAATCAGACAAGAAGTGTTCATGAGGGTTTGAAATCTTATCCTTGTGATCTTTTGTGGGAGAGGCTTTCAGAACCGGCAGCGTTTGAAAAATCATACAATTCATACGGGAGTGAAGGACTTTACTTGTGAAATGTGCGGAAGACAATTTTCTACGAAGGCGGAACTTGCTCGGCATTATAATTTTCACAGTAGGCTGATGTTTTGATGGTTCAGATTCAGCCGATTAAGTTAATCAGTGGACAAAAGTGACTGAAGACGATGAAGAATGTTGAAAACAAAGTGCTTTTTAAACTTTAAAGATTTTCTGTACATAATTGTGATTTAAGGAGTTTGCAGTTTAAGTTAGATTATATTATTGAATTTACGAAACTGTTTGTTATTCCTTTCTCTGGGGGGTTGGATCGACTAGAAGGCTTTGAAACGTAGCGTAAAATTACCCAAAAATTCACATAATTCTCAAATATTCTTTGCACAGGCAGAATAAACTTTAAACAGGGTGTCTAGCGTTCTGGAAATCCTTGAAAATTTGGAAAAGGCATTGAAGTTTGCTCATGGTCCTGGAATTTGTATTCCCTTAAAGAAAGAATGGATTTTTAAACTTGTTCTTTGCTGAATGAAAAAAGACTGGTGAACCGTTTTTTGATGGTTTTCATTTTATTTCTAACTTTTTTTTTGAAAGTAGAAAAACACCGTTTTAACAATAGATTGTTCATTTTATCACGGTTTTTTTATTTGAAAATTTATCTGTTTCAGTTGAGGATTTATTATTTTTGTTGAAAATTCATGTCGCTGGTCAAAGGTTCAACTATTTTGTTGAAAAAAAATGTTTTTTAATTAAAAATGTACCTATTCCATTTTTTGCTGAAAATTGATTTTTCTAAATCAACAATTCAACTACTTGGGTAAAAATTGAACCACTTTTTGAAAAAAATAATTTCTTGTTTCTGTTTGAAGGTTCTCATCTCTTTGGCTGAAAATTTAACTATTTTATTGAAAATTCGTTTTTTTATTTAAAATTAATTTTTTATCCGAAAATGTAACTTTTACATTTTTTGCCAAAAATTGAGCTTTTTATTTTTTATATGATGTTAATTGAGCTTTTTAGTTGAAATTTCTAACTTTTTGGTTAAAACTGCAACTGTTTGGTTGAAAATTATATATTTTTTTAATTTAATACTTTCGGGTTGAAAATGCAACTGTTTTACAAAAAATCGCCTTTTGGCTTAAAAGTTCAACGATTTGATTGAAAATTTTTTCTTTTCTAACTGAAAAATCTGTATTTGTTCAAAATTCGTCTTTTTAGTGAGAAAATTTAATTTCTGGGATGAAAATTGGTCTTTTTTTTTATTTAAAAGTTGCACCACTTTAAAATTTATTTTCTTGGTTATAGATTCATCATTTGAGTTATAAATTCATCTCTCGTTCAAAATTAAGCTATTTTGTTACAATTTTGTTTGCTAGACGATTATCTTTTTTACTTGAAGATTCGTCGTTTTTGGTAGATAATTAATCTTCTTGTTTAAAAATTCGTTGTTTTTGTAACGAATTTAATTTTATAGGTTAAAAGTCCCACTATTGGGTTAAAAAAATCAACTTTTTTGTTGAAAATTCCTTTTTTTTCAATTTTAAGTTAATTTTTCACCTGAAGATATAACTTTTAAATTTGCGTCGAAAATTCATCTTTTTTGGTTAGTAATTCGTCTTTACTGTTAGAAAACTAATCTTTTTTTTCTTTGGTTAAAACTGCAACCGTTTGGTTGAAAATTAAATTTTCGGTTAAATATTCATATTTTCGGGTTGAAAGTCCCAAAAAAAATCGTTTTTTGGCTTAAAAGTAAAACAATTTGGATGAAAATTTGTTTTTCTTAACTGAAAAATCTTTATTTGTTAAAAATTCGTCTTTTTGGTTAGAAAATTTAACTTCTGAGAGGAAAATTGGTCTTTTTGAATTTAAAAGTTAACCCTCTTTGTTTAAAATTAATTTCCTTGGTTGTAGATTTATCATTTTATTTGAAAATTCATCTCTGGTTGAAAATTAAACTATTTTTTTACAACTTTTTTTTACTGAACATTTATCTTGTTTACTTGAAAATTCATGCATTCTGTTTGAAAATTTGTCTTTTTTGGTAGATAATTAATCTTCTTGTTTAAAAATTCGTCGTTTTTGTTAAGAATTTACCTTTTTAGGTTAAAAATACAACTATAGGATTTTTTTGTTGAATATTAATCTAATCTATTAATTATCCGATCTTTCAATTATTGTTAATATTATTTTTAACTGAAAATTCAACTATTTTTTTGAAAATTCATCATTCCAGTTGAAGATACATTATTCTGGTTAAAAATTTAACTCGCTGGTTGAAAGTTTAACTACTTTACTGAAAACTTCCTTTTTTTGTTGAAAAATTATTTTTTCAACTCAAAATGTAACTTCCATTTTTTACTGAAAATAAATTTTGTTAAATTACCGTTTCAACTACTTGCGTGAAAATTGAACCACTTTTTTGAAAATTGTTTGTTTGTTTGAAGTTTCATCTCTTTGGTTGCAAAATTTAACTATTTTGTTGAAAATTATTTTTTTTTTATATAAAATTGATTTTTTACTTGAATATGTAACTTTTAAATTGTTTGTTAGAAATTGATATTCTTTAGTTAATTTTTTTATTTGTTGAAAATTCGTCGTTTTTGTTAGAAAATTTAACTTCTGGGTTAAAAATTAGTCTTTTTTGTTTCTAAGTTGACCCACTTTGTTCAAAATTCAATTTATTGGATGTAGATTCATCATTTTAGTTGATAATTCATCTCTGGTTGAAAATTAAACTATTTTATTTTCAACAAACTTTTGACTGAAAGTGTATCATTTTTACTTGAAAATTCATGTATTTTGTTGAAAATTCGTCTTTTTTTTGTAGAAAATTATTCTTTTTGTTTGAAAATTCGTCGTACTTGTTAAGAATTTATCATTGTAGTTTAAAAATTGAGCTATTGGGTTAAAAAATCAACAATTCGCTTCTTTTCGATTGAAAATTCAAATCATTTGGAGATTCATTATATCAGTTAAAAAATCACCTCTTTGGTTGAAAATTTAACTATAAGGTAGAAAATTGATCTTTTTCATTTGAAAATTCAACTATTTGGTGGAAAATTTAATTCTTTTGTTGAAAATTGAACTATTTTGTTGAAAACTCTTCTTCTTTGCTTGAATTCAACTGTTTCTGTTTTGAAAGAAAGATTTTTTTTTTCGCTGAAATATTAATAATTACATTTTTCGTTGAAAATTCAAATTCGTTGAAGATTCATTTTTTTTTAAATCCGTCTTTCTCGTTCGAATACTAATCTAATCTATTAATTATTTATAATTTTAATCAATATTAATCTTCTCTTCAACTGAAAATTGAACTGTTCTATTTTCAGTTCAAATTTTTTTTTTTAAATTTAAATATTCCATTTTTTGTTGAATATTGATATTTGTAGTTGAAAATTCAACTATGTGCTTGAAAATTTAACTATTCCATTTTCGGTTGGAAATTCATGTTTTTTAGTTGAAGACTCAACTTCTTGGTGGAAAATTCATGTATTTTGTTGAAAATTCGTATTTTTCAGTAGAAAATTATTCTTCTTGGTTAAAAATTAATTTTTTTATTGAAACTCAACTATACTTGGTTGAAAATCTAAATATTGTCTACCAAATTTTTGTTGTTGGTTGTTTTGGAAGAAAAAATACTTTTTAGTTGAAAATTCAACTACTTTGTTGAATATTGAATCACTTTCTTAAAAAATCATTTTTTGGTTTCTAATTCATCTCTCTGGTCGAAAATTGAACTATTTTGTTGAAAATCGTTTTTATTTTTTGGTTGAACGATAATTTTTAACAGTAAATTGAACTATTCCATGTTTGGTAGAATATATATATTTTTTGTTGAAAATTTAACTATTGTGTTAAAACTTCGTTTTTGTATGGTTGAGAAGTAATCGTTTTAATCGAAAATGTAAATATTCAATTTTTGGTTGAAAATTGTTCTTTTCTAGAACCATTTTGTTGAAAATTAGTCTTCTTTGGTTGAATTAAACTGTTTTTGTTTTCAATGAAAAATCTTATTTGGTTGAAATATCATCTATTACATTTCTCGTTGAGAGTTCATATTTTTTGGGGGAAAAATTAATTATTTTTTTTAAAAGTCGCCTTTTTTGATTGAATATTTATCTTTTTCAGTTGAAAATGCAACTATAAGGTTGAAAATTGATCTTTTTTAATTGAAAAATTTAAGGATTTTAAATTGAATTTAATATAGTATTCATATCAACATTACTTAAAAGAATATATTTCCCTATTACAAAAGAAAAAGCAGTTATTGTATTTCATATTTGAATATTACTATTTTTACACATTTATATATTTACAAGAACTGAAAAACATAATTTATAATAAACTCGTGAAATTGAATACATATTCCGATTCGATTGTTTAAAAAATTGGAAATAGTGGCTCCGTACTAAGAAAAATTATACCTGGAAAATCTTGAGATACGTGGAAAAGCCTGGAATAGTCAGGGAATTTTTTCCCAGGATTTGAATGGACACCCTGTATTAATTAAACATTGTCTAAGTATAAAGTCTTAATAAGAAATAATTTCATTTTTACTCTTCAATTTAACTGGTACACTTTTTCTAGGTTTGAATTTCAATTTTCAAAGTTTCATTGCGAATAAAATTGAAAATAATCCCTGCTTTTCAAATTCTCCATCTCCACTTTCCTTGTAATTTCAGGGATTGTCAATCATCTTATTTCAACAAGTTTCTACAACGTTTAGAAACATTAAACAACTCAAGGAAGATTTCTTCTACACCAAAAACTGCTTCTTCCGATTCGAGAGACGAATTTTTGACTGAAAAATTGATTAGAACCAGAGTGAGTCCAGTAATCTCGAAGACTGAAAACGAACCAGCAGAAAAGTCGAAACTTCCAAAGAATCCTGAAAAAGAAGCTAAAAATTGCACCGTAGATCCGCTGGAGTGTGATCAGTGTGGGAAAAAATTTCGATTGCAGGAGAGTTTCCGTACACACGCGCGAATTCACACTGGTGAAAAACCCTACACTTGTCACGTTTGCGGAAAGCAATTCGGACAAACGGGAAGTCTTTATTATCATCTGAAGCACGTGCATGGAGGTGTGAAAAATCACTCGTGTGACATCTGTGGTCGATGTTTTGCCATGAAAGCCGCTATGGAAGATCATCGAAGAATTCACACCGGAGAAAGGCCCTACGTTTGTGATTCTTGCGGAAAAACCTTCAAAACCAAGGCTTCCCTCTACATTCACTGCAAAACCCACACAGACGATTATCCTCATCAGTGCAGTTTCTGCAAAAAAGGATTCCGCTGGAGACAGCAGATGCTGGGTCATCTGACAACCCACACCGGGGTCAAAAATCACATCTGCGAGACTTGCGGAAAGGCTTTCGGGGTGAAAAATGACCTCACCCGACACAAGAGGATTCACTCGAAGGAAAAACCTTATTCTTGTCAACATTGTGATCTCAGCTTTGCGCAAAAGAGGTATCTGAAGAGCCACGAGCGAAATAAACATAGTTGAAACTAGATGTAAAAGAAGGATTTATATTATTATTATTATTATTATTGAGAATTATGATAAGGGGTCATCCATAAATTATGTTACCAATTTTGGTTTAAAAAAATCTACGAAGGAATAGTTGAATTTTTAACAAAATAATTACATTTTTAACAAAATAGTTGAATTCACAGCCAAAAAGATGAATTTTCGAAAAAGAAGATTAATTTAAAAAAAGATTAATTCTCCACCCGCAATCAAATAGTTGAATTTTCTACCAAAATAGTTGAATTTTCAGCTAAGAAAGTTTTCAACCAAAGAGGGAATGGTTACACTTATAGTTGAAAAATTAATTTTCGACAAAAAACGAATTTTATATGAATTTAGTTCAATCAAAAAGACGAATTTGTAACAAAATAGTTAAATTCACAGCCAAAAAGTTGTATTTAAAAAAAAGTAGATTAATTTTCTACTCGAAAAGACGATTTTACAACAAAATACGTTTGTTTTCCACAAACAGTTAAATTTTCCACCCGACATTAAATACCTGAATTTTCTAAAAAAATAGTCGAATTTTCGAATATATAGTTGAATTTTTGAATAAATAGTTGAATTTTCAAATAAAAAGATATACGTTCTCAATCAAAAATGGAATGGTTAGATTTTCGGTTAAAAAATTAATTTTCAACAAAAAAACGAATTTTATATCAGTTTAATTCAGCCAAAAAAGACGAATT
>CAKNXH010062053.1:29272-42857 GCA_932178445.1 Andricus quercusramuli | reverse complement strand
CGTTAAGTTTTCCATCAAAATAGTTGAATTTTCAATCAGAAAGATGAATTTTCAACCAAACAATTGCACTCTGCACCAAAGAGATGGTATCTACGAAGAGATGAATTTTTAAACAAAAAATACTTATTTCCTACAAAAAGAATTAAATTATCAACCCGAAAATATGATTTTAAAGACAAAAGTTGATTTTGTAGTTCAATTTTCTACTAAATTGTTGAATTTTCAAGCCAAAAAGACTAATTTTCTACAAGACAGTTGAATTTTCAAACCAAAAATATAAATTCTCAAAGAAAACCTGTAATACTTGATATTTCAAAAAAACTCTATTCAACCAAAAAAGAAGAATTTTTAGCAAAATAGTTGAATTCTCGACAAAATATATGTTTTTTCAACCAAATAGTTGAATTTTTAAATAAAAAAGATCAATTTTCAATTATAAATATAAATTTCAATTGAAAATGGAATAGTAGTTATATTTTCAGTTAAAAAAAAGATTGGTTACCTCTTTCACTCTAAAGATGAATTTTCAACTAAAATGATAAATCCTGACAAAAAAGAATGGATTTTTAACAGAGTAGTTCAACTTTTAACCAGCTAGTTGATTTCTCAAACAAAAAAGATAATTTTCTAATGAAAAATGATGAATCTCAACGAAAAAGATGAATTTTTAAGTAAAAAGATTAAGTTTCTCCAAAAAACCTTGAATTTTCAACAGAATATATGAATTTTCAACTAAGAAAGATAAATTTTCAACCAAATAGTTGAATTTTTAACTAAAATAGATACATTTTCAACTAGAAATGTTATAGTTAAATTTTCAGTTTAAAAAAAGTAAATTTTCAACCAAAAAAGAAACGACTTTTCAACGAAATAGTAACATTTTTAACCAGAGATATATCTTCACCAAAAAAACTATATTTTTAACAAAGTAGTTCAACTTTGAAACAAATTGTTAAATTTTGGACAAAAAATATGACTTTTTAACAAAATAGTTGTATTTTCAACAAAATATTTAAATTTTTAACTTAGCAGTAGAATTTTTAACCAAAACGAAAATTTCAAGAAGAAGGGAAAATTTCTTGAAAGCAGGAGAAAAAATATATTCTTTGAAAATCCTCCTCGTTGAACTTTATTTAATAATTATATTAATTTCAACATTGAAACTGAAATGATTGAAATTATTCGAACACTTTTTGTAATTTATATAGTTTTAATATAAATTATTAAATTCCTTCATAAGGAAAGCAATTTTTTCCCCTCCTCAAATTGATGTAGTTACTAATTTTAGGAGGGGGGGGGGGCATGGTTGGTAAAATTAAATTAATTAATCTAATTATTATTATTAAATTATCATTATATTTAATTTAATTTAAAAAAATTTTTAATTAATTTAACTAATTAAATCTACCAACTACGGTTGGTAAAATTTTGTTGAAAATTTTATTATTTTTGCTGAAAATGCAACTATTTTGTTAAAAAGTCATATTTTTTGGTCAGAAATTCATCCACGTGGTTGAAAATTTAACTTTTTTATTTTTAGAAAATGAATCTTCTGGATTAAAAAATGTTATCTTGGGTTGAACTATATTGCTGAAAATTACCTTTTTTTAGAACTAATTTCTTTAACTAACAATTTAACTGTTTCAATTTTGGTAGAAAATTGATATTTTTCATCAAAATTGATATTTTCTAGATGAAGATTCATGTGTTTTGTTAAAAATTCGGCTTTTTTTAGTCGAAAATTAATCTTTTCGGTTGAAAATTCAACAGTTTTGTAGAAAGTTCGTCTTTTTGGCTTTGAAATTCAATAATTCTGTTGAAAATTCGCGTTTTTTGGTAGAGGATTAATCTTCTTGCTGAAAAATTAATCTTTCTCATTGAAAATTGAACTATTTGGTTGAAAATTCAACTAATTGATTGAAATTTGAACTTGTTGGTTGAAAATTAGGATATTCTTAAGATTTACTTTTTGGTTGAAAAATTAACTATTCAATTTTTAGAAAACTAATATCCAGGGTTAAAAAATCATCTTTTGGGTTGAACTCTTTTCTTAACAAATTTTTTATTTATCATTAATCATTTTAGTTGGAAATTCATCTATTTTCTTGAAAATGTAACTATACTTTGTTGAAAATTCGTTTTATTTTGTGAAAATTAATTTTTTTTGTTAACAATGTCACTATTCCATTTTTTGTTGAAAATTGTCATTTTTGATTGAAAATTGATCTTTTCTAGCTGATTTGGTAGAGGATTCAACAATGTGGTAAAAAAATGAACTATCAGGTTAAAAATTGAACTATTTTGATTAAAATTAAACTTTTTGGTAGAAAATTAACTTTCTTGTTAAAAAAACCATGTCGGGTTGAAAATTCAAAGCCATTTTGTACATAATTCATTCTTTTGGCTTTGAAATTCAACATTTTTTTCGAATTTTATTTAAATTAAATTTTTTATTAATTTTCGTTTGAAAATTGATATTTTTTACGAAAAATTAATCTGTTCTAGTTGAAAATTCATGTATTTTGTTAAAAATTCGTCTTTTTTGGTCGAAAAATCATCTTCTTGGTTTAAATAACAACGATTTAAATTAAATTACAACCCGTCTCACCCCCCCTAAAATTGGTAACGTAATTTATGGATGACCCCTAACTTGAGAATAAAAAAGATCATAGATCTGAGATCATTTTATAGAAAATAAAATTGGGACTTGTTTTTTTTTTAAATCTGGAAATATGAAGACCCATCTTTGAAGATGCAAGAATTCAGAATTCTATAGATAAATCGCCTCGCAGTAATGCGTGAAACTTGAACTATTTATACACATTCAAGATGTCCCCAATAATAGGTGTACAGAATATAGTTGCAAATGCGAAAAACTGGACAGTACATTTTTAGCTTTATGGAAACAACTTTTTATGAGAAATTGTATAAATAAATGTGGAAAGAGGATTCTAATTTTGGAATTCAGAACATTCAAACCGGTTCTACTAGGAATTCTGGAGAAAAAACAAATCTGCGGGAATTCACCTGATTTTTTTTTTTAATTTGACTAAAAATTAAAGTAATTTCAGGAGAATTCAACTAAAAATAATGAATGTAAAAAAAAATATTGAAAAGGATTTGAAGTATTTAAAAATAAATTTAAATTTTTTATCATTGCATTCACGTGAATTCGGTTAAATTCTAGTGAATTCCAATAAATTTCAGTTGAGTTCAATTAATAAACAAATTTCAATTAATAAAAAAATTATATTATAATTAAATCAAATGAAATTCGAACTAATTAGAAGAGAATATTTCTGAATGTACCAAAGTTGACGGAATTCTTTGGAATTCAGTAGAATATATAGGAATTAAAAATTATTTCAAATAATTTCAAGAAATTCAACTATAAATAATTAATTTTAATAGAATTCGACTGATTTTATTTCAAATTAAGAAACATCTAACTGAATTAAAGAAATAATTGATCGAATTAAAAAAAATATTGAAATGGATACGAATTAAGTAAAAATAATCTTAAGTGATGTATCATTGAATTCGCGTAAATTCCACTAAATTCTAGTAAATTTCATTAAATTTCAAAAAGTTTAATCAATAAAAAATATTATTAAATTATAGTGGAATTAAATGAAATTCGAATGAATTAGAAGAGAATATTTTTTGATTATACCAAAGTTGACGGAATTCATTGAAATTCAATCGAGTCTACAGTAATTTAAAAAAAAATTAATTCAAGGAATTGAACTATAAATAACGAATTTCACTAGAATTCGACGAATTTTATTTTAATTTGAGAAAAATTTCATTGAATTAAAGAAATAATTTACCGAAATTTCAAAAATATTGAAGTGGATACAAATCTATTAAAAATAAATTTAAGTGATGTATCACTAAATGCGCGTGAATTCCAGTAAATTGCAGTTGATTTCAATTAATTAACAAATTTCAATTAATAAAAAATTTTTATTAAATTATAATTAAGTCAAATTAAATTCGAATAAATTAGAATAGAATATTTCTGAATGTACCAAAGTTAACGGAATTCATTCGAATTCAATCGAATCTATAGGAATTCAAACTTATTTAATTTGAATTGCAGGAATCCAACTATAAATTACGAATTTTAATAGAATTCAACGGATTTTATTTCAATTTAAGAAAAATTCAACTTAATTAAAGAAATAATTGACCGAAATTTTAAAAATATTTATATAAATACAAATTAATTAAAAATAAAATCAAGTTATGTATAACTGAAATTGCTTGAATTCCATTAAATTCCAATAAATTTCAGTGAGTTCAATTAATAAAGCAGTTAAATTAAATTAGTATTAAATTATAATTGAATTAAATTAGAATAAAAAAATAAACATAAGTTAAGAATTTTAATAAAATTTGACGGATTTAATTTAAATTTAAGAAAAATTCAACTGAATTAAAGAAATAATTGACTTAAATTTTAAATATATTGAAATGGATTCAAATTAATTAATAATAAATTTAAGAGATGTATCAGTGAATTCCGACTGATGAAATTCGACTAAATTGAAAGAAAATATTTCTGAATTTGAATTAATTTTTAACGAATTTAAGAAGACTCAAAGTCAGTTGTGGAATTCAATAAAATCTATAGGAATTCAAAATCATTTCAAAGGAATTCAAGGAATTTTACTAAAAATAATTAATTTTAATACATGTCGACGGATATAATTTTATTTTGAGAAATAATTGACCGACTTTTTAAAAATATTGAAATGGATTCAAAATAATTGAACATAAATTTAAGTGGCGTATCATTAAATTCACGTGAGTTGTGTTAAATTCTAGCGAATTCCAATCAATTTCAGTGAGTTCAATTATTACAAAAATTAAATTATAATAATATGGAAATTTTATGAGCAGTCGTGTTATAAACAATCTTCATTTTTTTTTTCAAAAGCGAGGAATCAGGTCTCTGGGAAAAAAGTTTTCTATGATTTAAAAAATTGTTTTATCCCTCAGGGTTTAATTTGGAAATGTTCATAGTTAATTCTTTCAGTTTTAATTCGGATATTCAAATTAAATAACTAAATTATTAAAAATAATTAAATTATTATATTATATTATATATAAACAATTTTTAATCGAAGATTTAAGAAATATTGGTATTCAAAATTTAACAATATTTATGGAAAGAGTCAAGATGTCCAGATATTATATTAAATTAATTAATATTAAAATTACGAAAGTAAGAGTTTTTTCAAACATATTTTAATAACTAGAATTAATCATTTCATAAATTATTTAACGATTTTAAAACTCGTAATAGTTTAAAATTTGATTAATATTTATGGATTTTTACAATTTCCAGAGATTTGAGGGTGTTTTAAGGGATTTTAATAAATTTCTAGAGAACTTTAGGGAATAAAATAAATTTTATTTCAAGTGATTTCTACGGATTTGAGCGAATTCAAGGGATCTGAATGACATCAAAAAATTGCCAAGGATTTTAAAGATTTTAAGTTATTTTAAAAGATTTCAAAGAGTTTCAAGAGATTTCCCTTCAAAAAATTGCAGAACTTTTAATATTAAAAAATGTATTGTTATGAATTTTTAAATACTTTATGTTTTTAATACTAGAAAATGAAAATCCCAGGACGTGAACGCGCGCTTGCATGTTATTTAAATTAGTTTTTTTTAGATAAATTTAATAAATAATTTAAATTTAATTTATGTTCAAGGAATTTCAAATAATTTCTACTTATTTTAATGGATTTTTACAATTTCAAGATTTTAGTGGTCCGAAAACTGAAAATAAACACAGACATTGGCATTTAAAAGTTTCTTTGTGGAATTACAAATTTTTTAAAAATTCAAAAAATTTCTCACTTTTAGGCAAGTCGATTTTAAATTTTCAAATTAAAATTTTTTTATATTAGATTCATTGGCAATAGTACTGAAAAGATTCCTTAAATTGTCAAATTCAAAATTTTTTCAGTTTTTTGTGCATGGAAAATTTTTGTTAAAAATATTTTTTTGTGTAAAGTTTTGAAAGTGAATTTTAATTTAATTTTTATCCAAGCAATTTCAAATTATTTCTACTCATTTTAATGGATTTTTACGATTTCAAGGCAGGGTGGGCCGAATAAACTAAAAATGATTATATTCATTAGCAATGGCACTGAAAAGTTTCCTTGTGGCATTACAAACAAATTCCAAAATTAAATAAATAAAAAATTCCTCACCATTGGATAGGTCGATAACAAATTTTCAATTTTTTTTTTATTTTTATTTTTTCATCTTTTGTGAACGGGAAGAAAAAATTTTCAATATTTTTTTGGCTTAAAGTTTTTGGAAGTAAATTTTAATTTGATTTACATCCAAGGAATTAAAAATAATTTCTACTTATTTTAATCAATTTTTACGATTTCAAGGTGTGGGTGAGCCGAAAAAACAAAAAATTATTAGATTTGTGGCAATAATACTGAAAAGTTTTTTTGTGGCATTGCGAACAAATTTTTAAATAAATTTCAACTTCTCACCATTGTGCAAGTTAATTGAAAGTTTTCAAATGCTTAACTTTTTGTGTACGGAAATACATTTAAAAAAATATTTTTTTGGGTAGTGTTCGAAAGTGAAAAAAAGAAACTTTTTTCGTCGAAATAGAATATTTAAGAAAATGACCAGAAATGCAATTTTGTTAATTTGTACCCTAACTTGCAAAGAAAAAAACGTTTTTCGTTTTTTTATTTTTTTATGCTTTTTTTAATAAGCTAAAGAAACACTAACATATCTTTAGGTTTGAAACACAATTTTTTTATGTATCCTGTGTAAACGAATTTTGTCTTTTTTTTCCAGGATCCGTACAAAATAGAAAAAATTTGGTATAAAACTTAAAAATATGTACGTGTTTTCTTGTTTTATTAAAAAGAGCATCAAATAATAAAACAAGGAAAAACATTTTTTGGCAACATTAGCTGCAAATTAACAGAATCGTATTTTTCGTTATTTTTTGAAATATTATAATCCGAGAAAAAATTTTTTCCTTACTTTTTTCTGTTTTAGGCTATTTATTTTCATAAACTTTTCTACAAAAATTGAAAAAAAAAATTTCCATACAGAAAAAATCTGAAAAATTATACCTTTAAAAATTTCCATGAAAAAGTTAAGCTATTTTCCCTTTTTTTAATTCTTGTTGAGCTGTGATCCCTGTATTCTGGATAAAATTTGGGGCAACTGAAAAATCCCGAAAAATGAAATTCCCGAATAATAAAATTCCCGAATAATAAAATTCACGATTAATACAATTCCTGAATAATAAAATTCACGATTAATCCAATTCCTGAATAATAAAATTCCCTTATTGGATAATTCACGAATAATAAAAATCCCGAACAATAAAATTCCCAAATAATAAAATATCCCAATAATAATTTTCTCAAATTATGAAATTTCCGAATAATAAAATATCTCAATGATTATTTTTACCAAATTATGAAATTTCCGAATGATAAAATCCCCGAATAATAAAATTCCCGAATAATAAAATTACCAAATAATGAAATTCCCGAATAATAGAATTTCTGAATATTACAATTCCCGAATAATAAAACTCCTGAATAATAAAATTCCTGCATTGGAAAATTCACGAATAATAAAAATCCCGAACAATAAAATTCCCGAATAACAAAATATCCCAATAATAATTTTCTCAAATAATAAAATTCCCGAATAATAAAATATCCCAATGATAATTTTCTCAAATAATAAAATTCCCGAATAATAAAATATCCCAATGATAATTTTTCAAAATTATGAAATTTCCGAATAATAAAATTCCGGAATAATAAAATTTCCGAATAATAAAATTCCCAAATAATAGAATTTCTTAATAGTTAAATTTGCCGAATAATAAAATTTCTAAACAATAAAATTCCCGAATAATACAATTTCAGAATAATAAAATTTCTGAATAATAAAATTCCCGAATTATTGGAAAATTCTCGAACAGCTTTCAATATTACCGAAAATAAAAATTCCCAAATAATGAAATTCTCGAATAATAAAATTTCTGAATAATAAAATCCACGAATAATAAAATTCCCGAATAATGAAATTCCCGAATAATAAAATTTGTGAATAATATAATTCCCGAATAATAAAATAATAATAATAAAAATGTGGAAAATTCAAGAATAATAAAATTCCGGCATAAAAAATTTGTGAATAATAGCATTATTTCTGAATAATAAAATTCCCGAATAATAAAATTCACGAATAATAAGATTCCCGAATAATCGAATTTGTGAATAAAATTTCCACATTGGAAAATTCTCGAACAGCTTATAATATTACCGAAAATAAAAATTCCCAAATAATAAAATTCTCGAATAATAGAACTTCTGAATAATAAAATTCCCGAATAACAAAATTTCTGAATAATAAAATTCCCGAATTGAAAAATTCACGAATAATAAAAATCCCGAACAATAAAATTCCCGAATAATAAAATATCCCAATAATAATTTTCTCAAATTATGAAATTCACGAATAATAAGATATCACAATGATAATTTTTCCAAATTATGAAATTTCCGAATAATAAAATCCCCGAATAATAAAATTTCCGAACAATAAAATTCCCGAATAATGGAATTTCTCAATAGTAAAATTCCCAAATAATAAAATTTCTAATCAATAAAATTCCCGAATAATACAATTCCTGAATAATAAAATTGGAGAATAATGAAATTTCTGAATAATAAAATTCCCGAATTGCAAAATTCTCGAACAGATTATAATGTTACCGCAAACAAAAATTCCCAAACAATAAAATTCTCGAATAATAAAATTTCTTAATAATAAAATTCACGAATAATAAAATTCACGAATAATAAAATTCACGAATGATAAAATTCGGGAATAATAGAATTTCTGAATAATATAATTCCCGAATAATAAAATAATAATAATAAAAATGTGAAAAATTCACGAATAATAAAATTCCGGAATAAAGAATTTCTGAATAATAGAATTTCGGAATAATAAAATTCCCGAATAATAAAATTCCTGAATTGGAAAATTCACGAATGATAAGATTTCCGAATAATAGAACTTCTGAATAATAAAATTGCCGAATAATAAAATTTCTGATTAATAAAATTCCCGAATCGGAAAATTCACGAATAATAAAATTCTCAAATAATAGAATTTCTGAATGATAAAATTTCCGAATAATAACATTCCCGAATTATAAAATTTCTAAACAATGAAATTCACGAATAATACAATTTTTGAATAATAAAATTCCCGAAAAATAAAATTCCCCAATAATGAAATTTCTGAATAATAAAATTCACGAATAATAAAACTCCCGAATAATAAAATTCCCGAATAATAGAATTTCTGCATAATATAATTCCTGAATAATAAAATTTCTAAACAATGAAATTTCCGAATAATGCAATTTCTAAATAATAAAATTTTTCAATAATAAAATTCCTGAATTGGAAAATTCTCGAACTTTTTAGAATATTGCCGAAAATAAAAATTTCCAAATAATAAAATTCTTGCCAGAAAATTGCCTAACTATAAAATATCCGAACTATAAAATTCCCGAATATAATCAATTACAATTGTTTTTATAAATACAAAAATTTATTTGTAATATAATTTTAATTGTAGTGATTCAATTAATTTTATAAATAAAAACAAATTTCATGCTTGAATTCGGAAAGTTTATAATTTGGGAATTCTCAAATACCTTAATATTGTAAACTGTCGGAAATTTTCCAATTCGGTAAAATTCTCGATTTTATTATTCAGGAATTTTACAATTCGAGAATTTCATTAATCGAAAATTTCATTATTCGGTTATTTTATTATTCGTGAATTTTATAATTTGGAAAAAGTATTATTAAGATATTTTCTTTTTCGGGAATTTGATTATTTGGGAATTTTAGTGTCGGAAATATTATTTTTCGGGATTTCCCAGTCGTCCGTAAAATGTCCTATTTTTTCTTTTAACAAAACTAAAATTTGTCTTATAAAACTAAACACTGGACCTGGCGCGAAGTAAGAAAACAAGAAACGTAGCGGGGAGAACCCAAAGTGGAAAGACGTCCAACTTATATTGGTCCGATCCCACGCAGTCATTCGTTAACCGTAGGTATTCTCAAAAGACAAATTCAAGACTGTCACGCTCTAAAAACTGAAAATCATTCTTCACAAATTTATTAACAAATAAATTTTCACATTTAATAGCCGAATAAATGAAAAATCTTTAATTAAAATCGCAAGGTGCTTTAAAAAAAAAACTAAAGCCCTCTAAATTTAAAAATCCCCCAAAAATGGAATAGATTAAATAATAAAATTAAATCCAAGATCAAATCAAATGGAAAATCGAAAATGAGAAACGTAACGGGTTTTGAAGAGTCAATTTGGTACAAAAATATACCAGATTCTGAGTTTATGGTCGCGAATCGTGCTATATCCGTGAAATTGTTGTTTCTATTCTCGCGCCCATATAAATAGATATATATTAATGAAAGAAGTTTCCGGTCACGTATCGCGTAAAAAAACAAAATTTTGAATAATCTCTTTTTTAACTAAAATATTCAGCCCCATTTTTTTATAAAAAAAGTGAAGTTTCAAGTTTTGAGGAAGAGACTAAAAAACTCAAAATGCAGAGAATATTGAGTATGCAGATGTCACGAGGCTTTGGAGAATCGAGTGAGTTTGTGACAAAACGAAGTTGCATTTCGTTTTTATTTTCCATCGGATTTTTGGCACTTTTGGGTGGATTTCTCTTGGGAAGATTTGCCGCCCAAAGAAATATAATCGTACAAGCAGAAAAAACAAGAATGCAGCTTGCCAATAATGGTCTTCAAATGACGGAACATCTTCAGCAACAGGTTTTTGAGTCTCTTCAAAATTCGAATTTCGATCAGGATCCAAATTTATTGGCTGTGAACAGAGAATCGAAATTTCCGACAGATTCGAAAGGTATTTTTCCAAGATTGGGAATTATTCAACAGGTTTTTAAATTCAAATCGTGCACTGTTGCTAAGCTTCAAGGATCGAGGGAATCAGGTGAGAATTTAATTTTGTTATTTTTTTAGGCCGGGAATTTTGGGGAAATGCTTTTTCTACACCAAATTATTCTACTCAAAATATATTGTACAACACAGAATATTTCCTACACAGAATTTAATACTGTTATATTTTTCCTACACAAATATTTTGTAATGCTGAATATTTCCTACACACAATTTAATATTGTTTAATATTGTTATTTTTTTGTGCATAAAATATTTCCTACAAAAAATATTTTCTACACATAATATTTTCTACACACAATTTAATATTATTTTTTGTCTAACACAAAATATTTTCTACACATAATATTTCCCGCACAGAATATAATACTGTTATATTTTTCCTACACAAAACTTTTTGTCTACATAGAATATTTCCTACACAGAATATTTCCTACACATATTCTAATACTCTTATATTTTTCCTACGCAAAACTTTTTCTACACAGAATATTTCCTACACACAATTTAATATTATTTTTTTTTTCTAACACAAAACATTTTCTACACATAATATTTCCTACACAGAATTTAATTCTCTTATATTTTTTCTACACGAAACTTTTTCTACACAGAATATTTCCTACACTCAATTTAATATTGTTCAATATTGTTATTTTATACACGAGGGATTGAGGGAATCAGGTGAGAATTTAATTTTGTTATTTTTTTTAGGTCGGGAATTTTGGGAAAACCATTTTTCTACAGAAAATATATTGTGCAACACAGAATATTTCCTACACAGAATTCAATACTGTTATATTTTTGCTACACAAGACTTTTTCTACACAGAATATTTAATACACGCAATTCAATATTGTTCAATATTGTTATTTTATACACAGAATTTAATACTGTTATATTTTTCATACACAGAATATTTCCTACACACAATTTAATATTGTTCAATATTGTTATTTTCTCCTATGAAAAATATTTCATATACAAAATATTTTCCACAAATAATATTTTATACACGAAATTTAATACTGTTATATTTTTCCCACGTAGAATATTTCCTACACACAATTTAATATTATTTTTTTTTCTAACACGAAACCTTTTCTACACATAATATTTCCTACACAGAATTTAATACTGTTATATTTTTCCTACACAGAAAATTTCCTACACTCAATTTAATATTGTTCAATATTGTTATTTTATACGCAAGGGATTGAGGCAATCAGGTGAGAATTTAATTTTGTTATTTTTTTAGGTCGGGAATTTTGGGAAAACCATTTTTCTACACAAATTTATTCTACAGAAAATATATTGTACAACACAGAATATTTCCTACACAGAATTCAATACTGTTATATTTTTGCTACACAAGACTTTTTCTACACAGAATATTTACTACACGCAATTCAATATTGTTCAATATTGTTATTTTATACACAGAATTTAATACTGTTATATTTTTCATACACAGAATATTTCCTACACACAATTTAATATTGTTCAATATTGTTATTTTCTCCTACGAAAAATATTTCATATACAAAATATTTTCTACAAATAATATTTTATACACGAAATTTAATACTGTTATATTTTTCCTACGCAGAATATTTCCTACACACAATTTAATTTTTTTTTTCCTAACACAAAACCTTTTCTACACATAATATTTCCTACACAGAATTTAATATTGTTTAATATCAGTATTTTTTTCCTACAGAAAATATTTCCTACACAAAATATTTTCTACACATAATATTTCCTAAACACAATTTAATATTAATTTTTTTTCTAACACCAAATATTTTCTACACATAATATTTCCTACACCGAATTTAATACTGTTATATTTTTCCTAGACAAAACTTTTTCTACACAGAATATTTCCTACACACAATTTAATATTGCTCAATATTGTTATTTTATACACATAATTTAATACTGTTATATTTTTCCTACACAGAAAATTTCCTACGCACAATTTAATATTGTTTAATATCAGTATTTTTTCCTACAGAAAATATTTCCTACACAAAATATTTTCTACACCTAATATTTCCTACACACAATTTAATATTGCTCAATATTGTTATTTTATACACCGAATTCAATACTGTTATATTTTTCCTACACAGAATATTTCCTACACACAATTTAATATTGTTCAATATTGTTATTTTTTTCTACACAAAATATTTCCTACACAGAATTTAATGCTGCTATATTTTTCCTACACGGAATATTTCCTACACACAATTTAATATTGTAAAATATTATTTTTTTTCCTATACAAAATATTTTCTACACAGAATATTTTCTACACATAATATTTCCTACGCAGAATTTAATACTGTTATATTTTTCCTACACAGAAAATTTCCTACACACAATTCAATATTGTTTAATATCAGTATTTTTTTCTACACAAAAGATTTCCTACACAAAATATTTTCTACACAGAATATATCCTACACACAATTTAATATTGTTTAATATTGTTACTTTTTCCTACACAAAATATTTCCTACACAAAATATTTTCTA